>JBBPBQ010020322.1:7150482-7186911 GCA_037974755.1 Cicer yamashitae | reverse complement strand
TAAGATTTTTTTTAAAATAAAATGTTAAAATTTTATAGGGAGTAAAAACTTATTTAACTCAATTTTATAAATGAAGGGAAATGTAATTAAAATATTTGAATTGTTTAAAATTTTAAATTCTCTAGAATTTTGAATTACTCTATTTTTTTCTTAAAAAAATAAGCATTGAATTACTCCATCTAAATACACTCTAGTATTTTTGGGAGATTTAAATTCTCAGTGTAGAAAGTGAAGTTAAAGTTGAAATTCTCAACCATTATGGCCTATATTTTTTTTAATTAAATTTTTCTCTTAACTCTTCATTTTTTAAGGGAACGAGACTATATTAATTTATAATTCAATTAGAAAAAATATGATTAAAAATTATATCTTTATATTCAGTTAAAATAATCTTTATCTTATCATTGACCAATTATTTGAACTACTACATATAAAAAATAATATTTTCAAAAATCAACTTAGGATTCTTTAGATTAATAAATTAATGATAATGCTAATATCTTGGAGCACCTTTCAATTAAAATTACAAAGGACAAACTACCAATATACCCTAATTAAGTTGAATTAATCAAAGGAAGTGGCTGACCTTCCCATCTTAATCTAATTTTTTTATGTCCTCGTATCTTTGTCCTGTACTGATTTCTATGATCACTCCTTTTATATTCATGATGTTTGTATAAACACAATATCTTTGCAATCCCACGTCAATGTCTGATGTGACACTACAAAATCCAACTTGCGATTCATTTTATACTATATGTCAGTATCTTAAATCTTAATGACTGAAAATTTATTTTTATCTTACAAATGGAGAATATATTTCAACTTTCTTTTTACATCAGTTTAATACTCATGTCAAACTAAATATTATTCGTGCTAAAACCAAAGCTAATGTATAATGATACAAAATCCGGTATTTTTTTGGCATATTTAATTGTGCAATTGCCAGTTGTATACTTGTATTTGTTAAGTTCCATAATTGGCCAATCGATTTAGTATCTGTTTGGAGATTAATGATCATAAATATAGTGTTAATTGAAATTAAATTTTCTATGTAATTTATGTTTAAATATTTTTTTCTTTGTAAAGTCGTTTTGCAAAATAAATTTTATTTAGATTATATAATTAAAAAATACTTTTAAATGTATATTTATTAAAAGAAATATATATTTTGTTATAATATAATGTGAATAATATATTTTTGTTAATTTTTTAAATAACAAAAACTACTAAAAATAATATAAAACACAAATAGACTAAACAAATTGTTGTAAATCAAAATTGAAAACACTTACAAAAACAACGAATTAAAGCATACATTAAAAATTAAATAACAAAAACGAAAAATGTGAAAGGGTATTGGATTATTAAGATTCTCACAGACACTTGTGGAAAATTTTGGCAACAAAAAAACAAGGGTAAAAAATAAATAAAATTAGTTGGAGGAGAGAGAAAAAAAAATCTCACGTCTGATAAAATTGGAACTATAAATTTTTATACTTTTAAATGGAAAATGAGTAATGCAAATGTTAAGTTGTTTATGGGTGAATATGGATTTTGAATAAAATTAAGTTTGTATAATTAATTTTCAAGATAACCTAAACATAATACCAAATTATTTATAAAATTACGTTTAGAGTTATAAATAGAAAACCAATATTTCTTTTAGTATTTTTTTTTTTAATTGAACTCTATTGTAATAGGTTTAAATACTCCTTTATACTTATTTTTCACTTATATTATTTATTTTTCCTTTTAAAAAAATAAATAAAAGATACAAAATGATATTTGTATAAAATATGGAAACTTATTATATTGGTCTTTGAAAAATACATAAAAAAGTATTAATTTTATTCTTAAAATATATATTAAATTAAATATCGGCAATGGCTCGATTATATTAACTATTTATAAAAAAAAAACATCGGTAAAGTAAATTATTTTTAGATAATTATTAGAAATCATATCAACTTTGGGGGAAAATATTGTAGAAAGCGCCATTAACATTTTTTAAATGAAAATGATTGATAAATTCAAGGAAGAATCACCGCAATAAAATGGATCCATCGATAAGATTTAATTAATAGTACCAATTAAGCTAGAATTCTAATTCTCAAAGGGAAAATTTGATTCAAAAACAAAGGTTGCTTCAAATGTTCTTCTTGCCTATGTGGAAATTACATAGAGACCTGAACTGAATAGGCTTGCTAATGTATTTTTTCCCATTCCATTTGTGAGGTAAAAAGAAGTAGCTCCAAATGAGTACTTAGAGAATTTTTTTTTTAATTTTTTATATTTATTATTTACTTTAAAAATTTATAGTTAGCTTAATATGGGCCATAAGTGGCACAGCTAGGTCCAAAAGGCCCACGAGTAGACTTAGAATATCACATTTTTCCTAAAAATAAATTAACTTTTCCTTTAAAAAAAAAACTAATTTAAGTGTAGAAGCGTAGCAATGCTTCCAATACTAAACTATTATAACTCTTGAAAACAAAATTACAAACAAATTTAAATAACTACAACTAAATTACACGCATTTCCGTCAAAAAGAAAACTCAATTAAACACATTAAACCTAATTATCTTAATGTCATGACTTGAATTTCTCTTTTTGCTTTCCTCCTTTTTATGGGTACAATTCTTTCCTTCTTATTAGCTACGTACTTCTTGGCCCTCATCATCGATTGATCCATAAATGACAATAATAGACTTAGTTATTTTATTATAAACAGTAATAGAAGATTATATATATATATATATATATACATATATATATATATATATATATATATATATATATATATTGTTAAGAGCTCAATCTTTTTACACTAAAAGTAATACAAATGCAAAAAAAATCGTTTATGATATCATAACATTTTTTATATATAACGATGCTTCTAAATGGTATTAGTCATTCAATGAGAGAAAAGAAGAAGAAGATAGTTTTAATCCTTCTTTTTTTGAAAAATTATTTATTAAAGTAACATACCCAATTTTGTATAATATTTATTTTTTAATTGATAATTAAGTCAATTAATTTAACATTTATTTAGACAATATTAATTTTAGAGAAGATTTTCTTATTTTTATATTTAGAAAATATTAGAATATGCGACCTTATTATTAAGTACAAAATTTTTTGGGATATTTTTTTTTGGGTATATAAATATAAGATAATTTAATTATTATCAGAAACTCATAAACTGCGAGATCCCGAGTTTGAATCCGAAGTATGATATTCAACTTAACAATTTCGACATTTATCAGTTGAACTAAAGATTTAAAAAAATTTTAGAGACTTTTTTATTAAATACAAAAGTATTATTTTTTAAAGGTCTAAAATATTATATTGGTGATCTTATTCTTAGTATTTTCTTTCTCTTTATTTGTGATATTCTAGAGCTCCGAAAAGAAGAAGAAAGTCATTAGTGTGGTATTGATCCTTGTATCTTAGCGGTCAAATATTATACTATGGATATTTGATTAATTAAACATTATACTATTAATTAAGACTCAATCACTTTAATAGATGATAAATTTGTTTAATTGCAAGGGAATAATTAATTTTCTAGCGGTATCGAGCAATATAATTCAAAAGGCTCCCGTCACATATATATGTGACAAATTGGAGTCGTCCGGTGGCTTTTTGTCTTATTCCATAGAATCTACCACCTGTCTATAGTTTTATTAAATTCCTATATATTATATATATTGAAATTAATCTATAGTTTTTTGTTTTAAGGCACGGTTATATTTGAGACGCATGTCCAATTGTACATAAAAGAAGGGGTTTAATTAAAACAAAGATAATTTTTATGGGGTTATAAATTTACATGACGGAGGTTGTGAGATCTCAGTCACACATACTCTTGCATATTTAGATCACAACTTTCTTTGATAATGGAGATGACTTGCCAACTGAATCTGATTTCGCATGATTTTTTTCTATGCTCTTTTTAACTGACATTAATTATATTATCTTTTGTATTTTTATTTTTATTTTATATTTCAAGCTAGTGCATTAATATTCCTAAGTTATTTGAAAAGATGATGATGGTGGGAAATATTATTATTATTAAACAATGATGATCATATTAGACTCAACAACTATGTGATGACTTTTGAATCACTAACTGACTAGTTGAGCTAGTTAACATTCATTAATTGCATGTTGTGTTAGAAGAGTGGAAAAGGCAAGTAATTAGAAAGTTAACTAGTCGTTTCAAAATAAAATAAATGCATTTTGGTTGTTATGATGGAAATTTAGTTATGAGTTGTACTTAGAATTGATGCCACAAAGTTTCTCAGAGTAATTATTACTTTCTTCATTCCTAATCAGGAGTCTCTCTTCCACTTTTTTTTTCTTCCTTTAATATAAGATTGATCACAAAATTCAAAGTGTATTTATGATTTCTTTAAAAAATATCTTTAATTAATTTATTATTGGTAATTTTTTTCTCTCTTATAATATTAATAATTATATAGGTAAATAAGTAAGAATAACATATTTTTCTTACAAAATTTTCACTACAATCATTTTTATCAATATTTATGAAATATGTTGAAAGATCTTACAAGGGAAAGGAGAGAGTGGTAGATAGGAAAGGTCCAAGTGGAATGCAAAGTTTACCCTATTGAAAGTATGTTAACTTGGTGAATTGGGTATAAAGTTTGGGATTTATGTGGTTAAAGGGTAAGATACCATGCACATAATTTAGGAGAAAGGACCAGAAAAAAAAAAATTCAATTCACAAAACAACATCCGACATTGTAAGTAGTTCCATTGATTAATTAAGAAACGTCAAAAGTGTTATAAGAAGAAGGTATAAATTCAAAAAAATTAACGTAATTAGTTATTTATTAATATTTGTCTATAAAAAATAAACACCCAATACCGTATATGCATATAATGTGTGGTTTTTTTTAAATATTTTTCTCTTACATTGATTAGCGTACAACACACATCAATCATGATATTTGAACTGTATTTATATAGTATCAATTACTTTTGTCTCCTTTTTGTATTTAAATAACATTGCTGAGAAAAAAATATTATATTCCTCAAGATACGATTGTAATTCTTGAATGATACTCATAAGTTTCTCGTGACAAACTAAATATTGGATGGAGTTCCACACTAACATTTACTAACAAATTGACATTTGTAATTTCAAAAAAATAATAAAAATAGTATAAAAAATAAAAAATTATAATAAATATGGATAGTTAGTTTAAACTTTATTTCCCTTAACAATTATATTTCTAGGCAATGATGTATTGGGGGTGGGTAGTTGTAAGCTTTGAGAGGATTACACTTTTTTCATGCAGAATTATGATATAGTTTTAAAAAATTTAGTGTAAAAATTATATGCAAGAGGTTGTAATCTTTTTCTTATAATTAAGGGTAATACAATATGTTGTTACTCACACGAGATTGCGAATTAAGGATGAAGTATCAAACTACAATAAATTTATATATTGTCTTTCTTTATTTTTTTAACTTTTTGAGTGGATGTTGTTCAACTTGTATAAATTTTTTCCTTTTATCTAGTTTCTCCACAAAATTAAATTGAATTTTATTTAGAGTTTAATTGTCACGGAGTGACATTGTAAAATATTTTATATGATCAATTTATCACAAATATTTATGAGCAGATTTTAGTAGTAATTATAATAAAAGTCAAACATATTTAATAATCTAATTGTTATGAATGATTAAAAATATATAGAGAATATGTATGAATTAAACCCTTTTATCTATTGAAGAAAATTTCTTTTTTTTTTTCATTTGGGAAATTTTGCTTGGATCTTGTAGTTGAATTCAACCATAGAATCTTGATTCTTGATCCTAATTATTTAGATGTATGAAAAGGATATATTTGTAGTGGTAAATATATTTTTGGATCCCTACCACAATTGTACCGTACAGTTACTATTGGAGATAATTTCGTTAAAGATAGATTCAAATTGTCTACAGTTGACAATTTCTACATTCACACAATAGGTATAATCATCACCATTGATGTAGAACCAAATGAAAAATGATATAGAAAATGATTTCCGGTAGAGATAGCTCCCATTATTGCTGGAGTTGTAGTAGGTATATATTATATGATGATGATTGATGTCATATTAATATAGTACTATATGGTTGAATAATGTACCTTGTCCTATTCCTAATATGGTTATATAATGTTTTGTACTACACATGTAGAGCAATAGCACAAATTGGGTTGGCCCATGTGTTAGATTCCCAATCAGGACCTGTGCAGCCACTGAAAAATCCACCCACATAGAGAGTGGAAATGATGTGGAATATGGTAATCATAGAAAAAGGGCTTCTGCCAAATCCCAGGTGCTTACTGCAAGATTTTCAGACACTACACCCACGCGAGCACATCTCTTGTTTCTTCCCTTTTTATCTCCCATTTCTATATTAATTTCTTTTTTATAAAACAAAATTCTTTTTTATATAACAAAATAGAATATGCACATATAAATTAGCTTTATATATTGGACATTAATTATGTCAAATCACAAACATATTTTAAAATTATTTGAATGATATGATAATGTCATATAATAATATTTTTTTATTGAATGATTTTAAAAAAATTTACATCAAAAATTTATATTTTGTAGGGGTAGGTCACTAAACTTATTGTCTAGGATTTCAAATTTTTTTCTTTTACACACATAGCAATGTTAATACAAAAATTTAGTATTCTCTTTAATACAAAGTAAAAATAATATACTAATTGATATATTTAATTATATAAAAATTTGATTCTTTTTTTATTATAAATTTTTTGGTTATAAAGGAAAATAGATTTAGTAATTCAGAGTTCGACTGAGAGATAAATAACATTTTATTAATAATTATTTTAGTTAGGATTTAAACTTGAATTCTTTAAAACAATTCGTTTTTAATTTAAGTTCATTAACCACTTAAGCCTATTACTTGATTAAAATACTTGATTCTTATACAAATACATGTATTGTTGATATAATAATGTTAATCATGTAACTATTGCTTAAATTAAAAAGTAATAAAATCTTATTTAAGTTCAACAATGTCTCAATCAAGATTAAATGATTAACTTTAATATCGATTAAAAAAAATGTTAAGCAAAATTAATTACAATAATTTTGCATCCCAAAAAGCCTAAATTATTTTAAATAAAAATATATAAAGTTTATTAAAAACATCATTTTTAAATCTGCCTTAAGCCTCCATTCTGTTGGGTCGATTACAAGAGTCTATATGTCCATTAAACTCTTATATATATATATATATATATATATATATATATATATATATATATATATATATATATTATTGGGTTAAATAACTTTTTTTTGGCTCTATACAATTTTAAAATTTTATTTTTAATTGCTATATAAAAATTATTTGACTTTTATTTCTTACAATATTTTTCGTTAATAATTTTAATTCATATACAATCAAAATAAATTGAAGTTTTATCACAACGATATTGAATTTTCTATATATACTTTATGATAAACGGTCAGAAATTGTTCTGAATTTATTAGATTTTTAATTCCAAATTTATATTATTTTTATTTTTTAAATTTTTGACACTTAAAAAATTCATATAGTTAACTTATCATTCGTTAAAAATTTAAAATTTTTATGAAGATATATTTTTAATGTTTTTAAATATATCTGAAAAATTTTATTAAAAAATTGGAAGGGTATAGAAACGTTGATAATCAACATGTATAGAGAATAAAAATATTTCAACCTTTTATTAATTTTCTTTTTAAAAATATTTTTGCTGAGTTGTAAGGGGAGGGTGATTTCAATTCTAAACCCCACCCCCCAACTAACTCACATCAAACTCAATTAGAGAGAATGAAATGTTCCATAGTCATAATTGATGAAATGATTTATAATATTCAAGGATCATCTAGAGATATATTGACGGCTAGTTGATCATGTTGATGTGATATAAAAATAGGTGCATGTCATGCCAATATTTGCGTGAGTAAAAAAGATCAAAAAGTACAAAATTGAATGCTTACATATAAGATTTGTTGTAAGTGGAGAGGCCTACATGATAATTGAAATGATTGTATGTCTTGAATATGAATATATCCGATTAAATAAATCCACTAATGTAGCATCTAAGCAATATGTTAGTTGATTATATTATATATATTTAGAAAGCATGCGCACAATGCTAATATTTATACAATTTATTGGTAATCTAACCTCCTACATCTTCAGTCATTCTCGCGTAAGCACTGATCCACATTTACAAATACTACTCCGTCTTAAAATATATTAAATATATCCAAAAAAAATTAATTAAAATATTTTTTTAATAAATCTTTATTTATTTTACAGTGAATTTTAAATTAAAAGGCTATTTAACAAAGACAAAAGTCTCCAAATAAAATATGTTTAAGGTGCTAACATCACATTCTCGAACACATATTTTATTTGATTTATCAAAATTTGCATAAATTCTAATAAATTATGTGAATTCTATATAAATTGAGTAGAACTCACGTGTATTTTGACCAATAAAAAATAACATGTTAAAAAATATATATTAAATAATCTTACTAACATATTCACGTTATTGGTGAATAAAATACTCATTAAGTTTATGGTCTTAGATTCAAAAGCTAATTAAGTAATATCTTCTAATTTTTATATTATTAATGATTTCTCGCTTAAAATTGATTCATATCAAAATTTGTTTTAGATATACGAATCGGATTCGAGTTCTATTCATGAAGCGGTTCAATTTAGAGGCAACTCAATGATCCCATGCGAAAAAAAAATTTAAATGTCTCATTATTAATTTATGAATTAGAAGACCAAAATACCTTATAAATTGTGAAAATACTCTCAAACGCCTACTAAAGATACCTTATAAGTTGTGAAAATACTCTCAAATGTCTACTAAAGATCGATCAAATACCATAAGAAAAGTGTGGGTTAAGATGAAAAAACACTAATAAATCTCTTTAGCTAGCTATAAGGATCGCAATGTTCAATTTGTGCTTGTAGATTATAAACATGCATTATCTATGGCCGGAAAATATAGCTTTCTAGCAAGCTAGCTATAGGGATCATAATTTGATTTGCTTCTCCACTAACATGAAACTTTACATATTGCATTCATCTATGGCCGGTACGTAATGCTAGCTAGACATAGTATCATATTATAAATTATTATATATAACTTCACAAATCAAACATGGTGTTGATCTTTTTTTTTTTTTTTGGCAAGAAACAAAGGGGCGTTGATAGAGGAAAGTGTGTGAATGAGTGTGGGACAAGATCTTCTATCGCCATTACACGGTGCAACGACGGTAGGGGATACAAATCTTTGTGTGTGTTGGAGATAAATCATCTTTTTGTGGTAAAATACCCCTTTTTTTTATAAGAGAGAGAGAAACTATCATTAAATATCTATGAATAAATTTCAATTTCCTATTTTATATAAAAAATGACTATGTACTTTGTGTTGATTGCATCTTCTTCTTTCTGGAGAGAACCACACACGTTATTTATTGTTACTATAAATGGAAATATACATCATATTAGATATCTACTTAGATTTTTTTGCAATTATACAAAATATAATGCATATTTTTAATTTGTTTTTCATCACAAGTATTTTTAATATACTCATATAATATCCCTTCAAAAATACCATATATATATATATATATATATATATATATATATATATATATAATATTGTTTCGAACATATTCAAGCTCAATCAGATCTCTCACGCTGACCTGATTCAGTATTGTAATTCGTAGCAAATAATTAGGTTTTTGATTCCGATGATTAAACTAAACCTATAACGGTCTCCAATGCGAAAATCCTCTGAATCCACCCGCATTGATGATCATTCAATATCTTTGTCACCCTCCACATTGGGATTCTCGCCTATATAAACATTGCTTTCGGCATCAGAAAAGGTAAATCATTTTTATCCTTGTATCTCACTCTCTTCAAACCGTCATTTACTTGAGCCTCAAAGTATTTGTAGATACCACTCACTCAATGAATTCAAAGTTTCTCACCAGTTCAACGAAGTCAGTCATCCTTCTCGATCAACGAAGTCAACCATGCATCCTCCTCGATCCATGTTTTTTTTACTCAAGGTATAATTTCATATAGTACGTTAAAATAAAAAAATGAAAAAAATACTAAAACTAAACTATATAATGGAGTGTGACATATTTTTCTTTGTTAAGAAAAGTTTTAAATGTAAATTTGAGTTCCGATTCGATTAGAAAAAGAATGTTGCTTCCTTCTATAATATTGAGGAGTTTAAAGGGTACATTCACAAATTAAAGGCTTTTAGTACATTTGTTTTATTTGCTGACTGTTTATATTTTAGAAAATATCATTTTATAAAAAAAATATCATTTCGTTAATTATAAGTATTATACTAATATTTTTATATTTTTTCATAAAAATATTAAATATTTATTATTATAAGTAATAAAAAGTCAAAAAAAATTAAATTTTATTTTGCCGATACCTTTTAATAAATAATAGTTAGTTATTATAATTATATAATTGATAAAAAATATTTTTTTAAAAAAAGAATTCATTTGACTATTAATTAATTTAAAAACAAATATATCAATACACGTTGGAGTGATTGTAGAAATTATCTTAATATTATGTATTAAATCTTTAATAAAATTTCAGTACCCTTTTAGATCTAAAAATCATGAGTATCAACTAATCAACAATAACACCATGAGAAGAGATCCATACGTTTTCTTCTGACCAAGGTATTATCGTTCTCAAAATGCTAAAATTCTTTCTCTCATTGGAGAACATTTTATATTCAATTCACCAATCTAATTAATTGAATTATTGAATCTTTATGATTAAAAATACCTAACAAAGACAAGTGGTAGCTTAAAGAATGAGTTGTGTACGAATATGAAAAAGATATTTATATTTATGATCAAATATGTCAGCTAGAGACGTGATGCCATATTTGTGCAAACTAGCTAAAGAAGCACTAACTCTTGCTCCCTTGCATGGTAGGCCATCATATCTCTAACCGTACTATGTATCTATTGCTTTCTTCGATACATATAGCATTCATATTCAAGTTTAGCTTGTTTGTGGGTACTAGCTTAGCAAGAATATTTTTTTCTTTTTCTTTTTTTATATATTTTTTTATTAGAATTAATTTTATTCGAGACGTAAAAAAAATACATATTAAAATTGGATTCATCATGTTGTTGGAGTTTAGCCATTCGAATTAGATCCAATCCCTGTTGATAATTAGCAAGTATTTTAATATTTTAATTTTATATTATCTATTTTAATATTGGATAAATTACTCTTTTAGTCTCTTTACTTATTTTTTGGTTACATTTTAATTTTCTAATTATTTTTCGTCTCGTTTTGCTACTTTAAAATGTTTTCGTTAGTCAAATTGATCATTTATGTTAATTTTTGCCAAAAAACGTTAACTTTTATCATTTCATTCATCTTCAACTCCATAAACCCAAAAATATCGGATTTTTTCAATTTAAAAACCTAGTAAATTCATCAAAAATGTGACTTTCAAACATAACATTTCAAATTCATAAATCAAAATCAAATCCATAACATTTCAAACTCATAAAAATGAAAAATCCAATTTTTTTTTGTTAACTCACAAGGGATTCTAAACAAGAAGATTCACTACTCTTCACAAATTTCAGATTTCATGTTCATCATTGATTTGATGTCATTTCTGCCTGTTTTGGGTTTGAAATGTTTGAGTTTGATGAGTTGTTTTTTTAGATTTGAGGTTGAGTTCGAAAATTATGATTTTGATGAATTTTTGAATTAAAGGGGTGATGAATTTCTAGGTTTGGATGATGAAGATGATAAATTTATTAATTCTAAATTTGTTGATTCACATGGGAATTCTAAAGAAGAAAAATAAATTTAAGAAATTTTCATTTTTTTAAGTTTCAAATGTTATGGATTTGAATATGTAAGTTATTGGATTTGATAGTTTATGAATTTTCTGGTTTTTAGATTGAATAAGATAAAAAAAAAATATAAGTTTATGAATTTGAAGATTGATAGGATGAAAAAGTTTAACCTTTTTTAACAGAAATTGACGGAAAGAATAAAATTAACTAACATAAGTATAATTAAAGAAACAAAATAGAACGAAAAATAATTAAAAAAACTAAAAAAGTAATTTAACTATTAATATAAAATTAGTATTGCGCACCAGATGTAAATGCACATATATGAAAAGATTAAGGAATTGAAGAGTTTTATTTATTTTCGTAAAATCAATCTATATACAACTTGAGTCAAAGTAATTGTTAGGATTGAATGTCACTTTTTATTTGAGGAATGCATTTGATCATTGCATGCAATTACATGCACGAACTGAGTAATTGTGTGTGTCGTGGTTCAAACTTCAAAGTAGATTGAAGATAATGTTATCGGAGAATGTATTGGGGTAAATGATTTTCTGTCTGTAGAGGACAGCTTTTTTTAACTCTAGTGTATGTATGCTCACGATCGAATTAACTTATTTGAAATTCTGACGCAAGTTGTAACGTTTGTTGTTCAACCTTCCCAAAGAGGAATATGTTATCATACATACTGGCCTCACTATGATAGCTTTTTTGTTTTGAGCTATATCTTGTCATATAATATGTTCTCAAACATTTCTGGTCTTATTAAGGTCGAGAATAAATTAGACTGAACTCGGTTATGAATTTTACATGTAAAAAAAAATTTAATTTTTTTAATGAGAATTGTAAGGACCCCAAAAAATATTATTAAAAAATAAAAATTCATATATATATATATATATATATTATAGGGCTTAAAAGTAAAAAAATCTATAATTCAAAAAAAGAAACAAATTTTAGGAATAAAAAAAAGAGGTTTAGGTTTTTTGACAAAAAAAACGAACAAAAATGATAGAATCAAATTTTCAATATTATTGATGTTATTTATAAGTTTTTATTTGATTTTATGTTATTGATATTATTTACAATTTAAATAAAGAAATGTTCTTTTTTTTTAGTTTTTAGTGTTTTTTTTATATTATGGGCCAAATTTGTAAAATTAAAACGGTAACTCTAAAATATTTGAGACAACTCTAGATAGGAGCCTAAAGCATATATAGCTTATAACATGCCTATATTAGACCAAACTTTTTCTATATAGACAAGGTTAATGTTTTTTTTTTAAGTATGTTTAGCTAAAAAAGTCAGAATAACATAAAAAAATCTTTTAAAACTATATATGAATAATATTTTTTATTACTATTCTTTTTATATTCTAGATTTTAAATTTTATGTTAAATTATAAATTTGTCAATCTTTTAATAATTTAATCATATTATTTTAAATTAGTTTTTGACATGTTTAAATATATATTATAATAAAATAGAATTGAAATACGATATCATATAAAATCGAATTCTTTAAAATATCATGTTAAATATAAAGAATTGCTTAAATTCATTGACCTATTAGCTAGTTAATCTATTAAAATATGTTTAATTATTTATTTAAAAATGTTAATATAAAATAAACTTTTAAATAGGCTAAAAGATCGTACCAAACTTTTATAAAGATCATACTCATACCTAAAAAAAAGTCTATAACGGACAACAAGTCAAATTTAAATCTTAAATTGTTTTATCGATCAAATTTAAACTTTGCAAAGCCTAACTCATCTCGACTATTTTCCACCCGTCTTAATAAGCCCGAGATCAATGCTCAAACCTAAATAGAGGGAACTATTATGAATGAGAGAGGTCCGATAGGTTGAACACAAAGTTGATCACAAAAACATTCACAATTTATAATTTGCTTTTCTAAAGAATTATGTAACATGAAAATTAGTTATGTTTTATCCTCCAATATAACATCAAGAAGTTAAATTTTGGAGCCAATTCAGAAGTTAATACGCAGAATCTCTTTGGAAGTTAGTTTTTAGAAGACACAATAAGGTATGTAGTTAACTTCCAATAAACCAAATGAGTACAAAAAATATACCCTCTCCAAGTAAACTTCTGAACACTTTAGTGAGCGAAAAACTTTATAAACTCGTTTTCTTGTTAAGAAGCCCAATATAGTTAAAGCCCAATTATTTTGGGCCAATATCCAGAACAAGAACGTCAAACCGGATCCAACTGCATATCTAACCGGTTCATTTGAACCGGGTGTAACCAACGAAATGGGAAGAAGCAAAAGAAGCAGCTTAGTTGGATCAAAGATCTGAATAGGGAACAGAGTGAGAAGAAACGAAGAAGAAGAAGACGAAAATGGGAACGACGGCGGCGGGTCTAGCGCCGGGACTATCACGGAAGCTGAAGAAAGTTCTAGAATCAAGGATCGATACGCCGGATCTATTATCTTCACTGAACACACTCTCTTCCTTCTACGATGAGAACACTCCTCAGGGACGCCGCAACCTCCGATCCACTATCGAGAAGCGCGCTCTCTCTATTAACCACGAATTCCTCGATGCTTCACTTGCTGCGCAACTGGTAATTCCTCTTCGCTACATTCATTTTTCTCTTATCACGCAGTTAGTTCATTTGCTTCTGCGGTTCTGATCCGATCCGGTTAATTTCTCTCTGCGTTTGTTTTGTTAGGCTTTGGATAGCGTGGAGAACGAGGTCAATGCACTTGCCGAGTGCTGCGATAGGTGCGGTTTTCTGTTTCAGAAGGTTCATTAGTTGCAACTGCAATTCGTTGTTTGTTTGCATTTTTATCACCATGAGCAGTAAATGTGTGTAACTAGATATTGTGTGCTTTGAATCTGAATGTTGTTTACTGCAGCTCAGTTCATGTGCTTAATAGTGATATTGAGTTGCATTGACTTCTGCTTTTTTCCACTGGAAATGCTTACATAGTTACATGTACATTAATAATCACTTTGTGTCTACTGTCTAAGTAATTGGTTATGAAATAAGAAAAAGTGTGTTGTACAATAAAGGCTTATCCTTAATTAGGTTTGTATATTAGTTAACTAGTAAAGATCTTGTATAATCTTGCACACATGTGCGGAAAATATGACAGAACAAAATTGTGAAATTCCGTCACGTGTCAATGGCAAAGACTTTTCTTTAAAATAGATAGGCACTGAAACAGTTTTTTGAAATGAATAAAAGTAGAAATGCATGATTTTGAGATATAGTGAAATGTCAATACTATGCTTGTTCTGTGTATTGGAATTGGTTATGATATTTAGAAACATTGTCACCAGTTGGTTGGAGAATGGGGTTTGTTTTGGAACTGATTGATGTGTTTGATTTATCGAACCATGTTCATAACATAATTGAGAAACTGTACTGTAAGTATTTGAATTGGCTATATTTTTGGATTCTATAAAGCAGGTGAAGGAAAACAATGCAGTTAGAGGAGATAATTTCTCTATGTTGTGTCATTCAAAATTTTAGGGGATGTATAACTATATATATATATATATATATATATAACTAGTCATAAGTTCACAACTAGGATTGTCAGTTTCTTGTTTTATCTATTTCATTATATATCTGTTTCTACCAGGTACCTTTTAGGTAGATGTCTTCCACAGATGAAAACAAAAGTGTCTCATTTGCAGGAAATAAGTTGAAAAGGTTACTGTAGTTGGGGAAAGAATAGGCTGCTCAGCACGTAGTGTAGTGTGCGTGCTTAGTTAGAGTTCCTTATGTTTTGGGATATTAAATCACTTAACAGGAAGTTCTCTGGATTATAATGGGTGATTTGGCTGAAATTATTAGGAAAAGTTTGCTAAATTATGTAGAAGGCAGTTCCATTGTAGCTAGCATGTTAGAGTTGTGTGTGATTTGTGGTCAAGATATTTGATTTCTGTAGTTAGTGTGAGGTGTTGGCATATCATTCTCAATTTTGGTTTCATTGTGCAGTTCCAGAAATATTAGTTTGTGAGTCATGTTCTGTTTAGCACTTAGTTGGGGTTAGGATTTTAAATTTTGCTTCATAGCTCATCGAGTTTCCTTTTGGAAATTTATTTTTTCTTGTTCTTTCAACAAGAATGGATTCTTTATTTTGCTACCCTGCAGATCTTTAAATAAAATTTTAGGTTCTATACTTATACAGGATAGCAAAGGCTTTGAACAGTTGTAGTGCCAGCACTGGTGACATTATCAGTACTACAGAGAGGCTCAAACAAGAACTTGAAACTACTACACAAAGACAAGAGATTGTGACATGTTTCTTACGTGATTATCAGCTCTCCCCTGAAGAGGTTTTAAAATTATTGTTTGATGTTTTACCTATTATTGACCCATGGCTTGTGAATCAAATAAGTGTGTTATATTCTTGCTTAAAATTAATTGTTGATCATCTGTAGATAAATGCACTTAGAGATGAAGATCTGAATGAAAACTTTTTCAAGGCACTATCTCATGTCCAAGAGATTCATGCCAACTGCAAAGTGTTGCTTAGGACACATCATCAGGTAATATTCTGGTCCTCTCCATCCTCCATATTATATTTGCAGTTCTTAACCTGTTATCCAAAGTCTGGACTCTGAACCAAAAATGCCTATATGATTATGAGCTTACATATGAAGAATATGCATCCTCGCAGGCAATGTTTTCTATCATTGACTTAAGTGGTAGTTCTGCTAGGCTATCTGGTAAGGAAATATCATTAGAGCTGATTGTTGAAAAATACTTGCGTGATATCTAGAAGGAGGTGCAAGTGTTTGGGACAAAAATGAAAGTGTCATGGTTGCATAAGCCCTGTATTCTTATTCATGACTTCGAAGCAATTAATCCTTAACCAACACTTGTCACGGTTGCATGAGTGCCTAAGGTTTCTTGTATGGACAACTCAGTCCACAGTAAGATGCGCTGTTGGAGGCTATATTTTTTTTTCTAATCTTGCTCTCCGACCACTCCAATTGGTATAGTTGTGAAATTAACCCTTAGGCCAGAGGTGGTGGTATTGGTTAGGTAAACCCTCTACCTGGTTACTTGAGTCACAAACCACTTCAAAATTAAATATTGCCAACCATTGTTGGTTTGATAGCGGCTACATTTATATTGATAGTGTACTCAAATTTATAGGAAAAATTACAGCAAATTAATGTGGCTAATATAAATAATCAGGTCCTACAATCATCACATTTTAATACATGTATTCGTAAGTCAATATACAGTAACAAGCAATCTATTGGGCAGGAATCTGCATGATTAGACTTCAGGAAAGATAATCTTTTAGACAAAAAATTGCCTTATCTTTTCTTGAGGATAACAAACTTCTGTTACATCATACATGGCTTAGCTTCTTCTGGCATTAGTATGACCTCTGTATGTTTCATGGACCTAAACAAGCTGAACCAACTACCAAAGTTTGTCACACTGGTGAACTCTTTTCTGCACGTAATTTGTGCTATATGTCTAGAGCTATATCTATGCAAATCTGATTCTTAATTGAATGTGATTAAATAGAAGTAGACAAATATTAGTCACTTTATGTGCTATTGATTTCTAGGATATATGCTTAAATTCAGTTGATGCAAGGGTGACACTGACACGGATACTTAAGGTTAAAGGAAAACTTTACTGCACAGACTAGAAGACCTCCAATGCTGTACGAGATTGAATGTTAGGTGGTTAAGAGCCAACAAAAAGTAAACTCAGTGTTGCAGAGATGTGAACGATCCAATGGATGGAGTGGTCATATTAGAGAAGAAAGGATTAGGAATACAATTATTAGAGAGAAAATTGGGATAGCTCCCATTGTTGAAAATATGGTAGAGTATCTTATGTGGTTTGGAAATACGTGGCGAAGACCCATAAAATAAAGCACCTGTAGAGATGAGGGTTGACCTGATGTTGGTTAGTCTAATAGTTAGAGGTAGAGGGAGATTAATAAAAACTATAGGACAATTACGACTTACGAGATATTTAGAGGTAAACAATTTATCTTTGAACTTAATACATGTTAGATGATTTTGGCAACCTTGCCTTACCTTACATTTGCAAGAGGCTAATTCCACATCTAGGTTCTGCAAGTGTCACAAAATTTCTGCCGTGTGATTTGAGATCATGGGTTCAAGTTGTGGAATCCGCCTCTTGCAAACGGTAAGGATAACAACAATAGATCTGCAATGGGTCTGACCTTCCCCCGGACCCTGCTATTGCAGGAGTTCTATTGTACCAGGTTATCTTATTATTTTCTATGTAGTCAATTCCACCTAGTGGGATAAGTTTGGTTATTGTTATTGTTGTATAGATTATTGAAGCATCTGAGTCTATTTCTTCTGGTCTATAATCATTGTGTTGCCTTTGCATCACAATTTTTGCTTAGTATCGATTTTGATTAGGCAGAGGTTTTTGTCCCATACTTTTCTGCTACTTTATGAGCTTAAAATTAAATTGCAATGTTTACTGAATTGAGGAATTTCATTTGCAGCGTGCTGGTTTAGAGCTAATGGATATGATGGCGGTGTATCAAGAAGGAGCTTACGAGCGCCTATGCAGGTGAAGAATCATCTACTTCAGCATCATATGGCTAGAGTATGCCTTGTTTTTCATCATATGATACACACACATATAAATGTGTGTATGCCTGCGTGAAGTGTGAATATTAATCTTTGTTTTTACTGTTGATATAATTGCCAAATATGGATATTTTCAATTTGGTATTCGAAAGATTCTTACAAGTTGTGTCTTTCAATTGAGATTGGCTAGTTTGATGCTATATATAACTACTTATAGCCTTTACATCTAGGTGGGTTCAGGCTGAATGTAGAAAACTGGGTGACACTGACAATCCGGAAGTTAGTGAGCTTCTGAAAACAGCTGTGCGTTACCTCAGGGAAAGATCTGTTCTTTTCAAGTATTGTGCAGAAGAGGTAGTATTTCAATGGATTGAATCCATTTATTGTAAAATTGACAAATCTAATTTTGGTTCCATATTTCAGTTGAGATATTTCAGATTCTGAAACATATTATTATCTGTTATCATACACGGATGCACCATCTAATGGTGACTATGATAAAATATTTGCTATTGGAACTGATGTTGATAATAAAATCTTAAGAATGTTCTTATTGTCGAATTGAAATATAGATTGTCTTTATCATCATTTACCAGAGCATAATATTTTTTTACTAATTCTGCAGGTAGCAAATATGAGACACAATGCACTATTTAGAAGATTTATAAGTGCTCTTACACGTGGAGGACCTGGTGGAATGCCTCGACCGATTGAAGTGCATGCTCATGACCCATTACGATATGTTGGTGATATGTTAGGCTGGTTGCATCAGGTTAGTCATGAAAGCCTTAAGGATGAATGCTTGAAACCCCTTCCAAAATGCTGCTTTGCTACCATGGTTTATGTTGAAGCTATAGGGTTTTGGGGTATTGGATAAGGAAGAAGGAAAGGGAAAGAGTAAAGACATTTTTTTGAATTGTGATTATGGTTTTTATCATGCAAAATTCTTAAGCACTATCCATTGTTTCTACTAATGCCAGACTCCTAATTATAAACCAGGAGAGGAAAAATGAAAATTTGGTAGAAACAAATTACAAGAAAGAACAATTTTATTGAATGAGTGATTGAGAATATAAGAGAGAATATTCTTCAAGTGCTTCCCCTTCACAAATAATTTCTCCTTTCACATAATATCTTTTGAATCCAGAATGATTCCCGTCATCCTTCCGCCCCCTATTTATTTATTTATTAACTAACTAATTCCTTTATTGTCCCTAACGAAATTTCCCTTCTCTCTTATCTTAACACCCCAAATCCTAATTAAAGAAATTAATCATGATAATTACTTGACTTCAATTCCTAATTAAATCAGGAAAAAAATCACGAAATATAAAATTTTTTAGAAATCAATCCCCTGAGATAATATATGATATTCCGAGTTCCTCTTTGATAGAAACCAAATATTATGAAATATTATTCATATATAATTTCCAACACTCCCTCTCAAGCTAAAGTTTACTAAGCTTCAAGCTTGTTGAAAAAGAACCCTTTAAACCACAATGAAATTTAGGATAATTAAAATTAAAAATTGAAACTGAGGTTGGTGTGCATCACAGCCATGGATAATTAATCATCACGACACAATTCATCAGCGACTAGGAGAATTCCCATAGGTATGACATCCAATGAGAATCAGTATGAATCAGTGGTAATTCATCACTAATATGTCTGCTGGACGAGTCATTGGTAAGAAAGAAGTCACTTCAGATCATTTGGTGAAAAAAGAACACCATGACTAACATTAGACGGTTTTAGGATAGAGAAAAAGATGGATCAAGCTGAACATCCAGGTCCAGATTGCATCTAGGATATTCAGGGCCAAATTTTAACTGGGATAGTTGGTGCCAAACTTCGTTTGGGATATATGGGGCCAAACCTCATGTGGAATACGTAGAGCTAGAATGCATTTAGTATAGCTGGGGTCAAGCTGAGATGTCCAGAGGCTGCTGGAAGAACACTACAACGGTAAAACAAATTTATCTAGGATTTGTGAGACAGGTTGCAAGAACGGCAGATAGGAAAATCCACTTACAAAGGGAGAACCTGGGGAAGAAAGGATGGTTGAAATTTGTGCACAAACATCGAGAAGAGAATATTCATGGAGATAATAAGGACGTTTTTACAATAGAGTTCCTTATTTTAGAGAACACAACACTGGAATAGTAACGAGACAAGTTATGAAGGATGATACTGCTCTAATACGTTGTTGAAGTTATAAGGTTTTTAGACAAAGGAGGGAAGGAAAATAATATTATAGACTTTTGAATTGTGGTTATGGTTTTCGTGTAAAAGACTAAATATTAACCTTTATTTATACTGACACTAGACTCGTAATCTTAATTAAATAAGGAAACTAATGATGATAATTTGTAGACTGATAATCCTAATTAAATAAGGAAACAGTACATGAAATATAAAGAAATATAGAAACCAAACTTATTCTTTAATTGAAAATATTTAAATTAGTAAGATACAATCCAAATATTAGGAGATAATTTTTCAAATTTTTAACTGTTTATTTATTCATCTAATATTTATTTTTGCATGCAGGCCTTGGCATCTGAACGTGAACTTGTACTTGTACTACTTGATCCAGATGCAATTATAGATTCTAGACCAACAGCAAAACAACTCTCCAATAACTCTGAGAATGGATCTGGCAAGACAGAACTGGACTTGATGTTTGTTCTTGATAGAATTTTTGAAGGAGTATGTCGGCCGTTTAAAGTGAGAGTTGAACAAGTTTTACAGTCGCAACCAAGTCTTATAGTCTCCTATAAACTCAGTAATACACTTCAATTTTACTGCTACACTGTGAGTTGTCATCTCTATCCTTTTTTCTATGGTAGTAATCCGTATTTTTATTTATCTTGATGACTTCTTATGGTCTTGTAGATTTCAGATTTACTTGGGCAAGAAACTGCACTTTGTAATACACTATGGGCCCTGAAAGATGCTGCGCAGAAAACATTTTTTGATATCTTGAAAGGCCGAGGAGAAAAGCTTTTACGATATCCCCCACTTGTTGCCGTTGATCTTTCCCCACCCCCAGGTGTGAGAGAAGGAGTATCTGTACTTCTTGAAGTAATTGAGAACTACAACAGCATGATGGTTCCTACTTCTGGCCAAAAACCTGTTTTTGATCCGGTTATATCTGCTATATTGGATCCAATAATTCAGGTTTGTGTTTTTCAATCTGATTTCTGCATTTTATTGCATGACCATTCAGTAGTCATGAAAGAAATTGATGTTGAAATGTGAATATTATTCTAAAATTGACCTTTGTAATAATATCTTAGGGGGTCTTACATAATGGTGCTCTTTGAAAATCTTTGTGCTCAACTTGGTAGAGCTATATAGATAATGTAAAAGATCTGCAAAGGACAGCTTCCTTGGGTTACAACATATTGCTATTATTTTAAATCTTCTGAGCTAAATTTTCTGTTTGTTTATGTTGTCTGTTTAGTTGTTTCATTGCACTATACATGACATTCCTTGAAGTATGTTGGGCAATATTCCTCTTTCTTGCCTACTGATTTAAAAACTCAAGCTTGCATAATCCTTATTAATCCGTTATCTTGATGTTTTAGTGCTGAGCTCAAGGATCTCTAAAACATCCAATTTAAAGACAGTTCTAGAATACTTTCTTTTCATTATATAACTCATTTGGCTGTATCTGGTCCGTTCTTTGCAGATGTGTGAACAAGCAGCGGAGGCACACAAATCAAAGGGAATTGGCAACTCATCAAGAAGGAGTAGGATGAGTACTGACTCTGATAATCTTACTAAATCATCAGTTGATGCAATCTTGTCGAATAGCCGCTCTGCTTCATCATCGCTGGTCCGTTCTTCCTCTTTTAAAAAAACTTGTTTTTCATTCTCTTTTGGGCTTTATAGATATTTGCTGCTTGTTGGATTTTAATTTTTTTATTTAATGCACTTCTGCTTTTAATACAAACTTTATTCTTGTGCATTTTATTAATTTATTATTCCCATTTGATCAACAAAAAAAATCGCAATGAACTGCAATATATTTGGTTTTATCATGCCCATTTTGGTGCATATTTACAACCTTTTAAAACTAGTCCTACTAGAAATTAAATAAAAAAGTTCATTTAAAATCAAGAGACTAAAATTAAATTAATTATAATTTTATTGGAACTTTTTTAAAAGAATACCATCTCATGTTGTAAATGTAAAATCATGTTGATCAACAAATAAAGTCCGTTGTTTCACGTCTAAATCAAGTATGACACTATAATAATTATCAATGTGTAATTAGACCAACAAATAAGGTGGAACAAATTAATGGAAGAACTTATAACATATAGAAACATAACATGTGGTCAATCTTTGGAGTTTTCTGATTAGTTCCTGTAAGAACTTTAATCCAATAGACTAGCTTTTGCTTCTGTAAGACATTTGCCTTAACCTACATCATGTTTTTGCAGACTAGTGAGACACCCTCAAAGATCTTTCTCATTAACTGCTTGTGTGCCATTCAACAACCTCTATCTGGATATGAGGTTGCGGCTGAGTATGTGAAAAGGCTTGGAGCAATGATAGATAATCACTTGCGTGTTCTTGTGGAGAAAGAAGCTGATGCAATCTTAAGTAGATGCAATTTGTCGGAAAAGATGCCTCACTTTCATAATTCAATCCATAAGGATGGGGACACTGAAGTTGGTACCCCATTGGCTGAACTGGAAGACACAAGTCCAGCCGTTCTATCGGAGAGTTTGAAAGCTCTGTTTGGTCTAATTTTGGGAAGCGAAAGTTCCCTGCCTGAGTTTGAGCAGATACAGGTTCCAAGGTTGCGTTCTGAAGCTTCAATAGGAGTGGCCAGGTCATTGGGTGAAGCTTATGAGCTTATTTATAAGGCTATTGTGGATCCCAAGAATGGCTATCCCGACCCTAGGTCGTTGGCAAGGCATCCTCCTAATCAGATAAGAACTATATTAGGGATATGAATTCATATGTTACTCTAATCCTGCTCATTAAGTTTATTAATTATGTAAATGATCTTTCTTGTCTCTCACATTTGAAATTGTATTGCTATACAACAAATAAATTTTGTGATCTATATTTCGAACACTTGAAATACTAAATATTAATATTGGAGTTATATTATTTTTGTCTGTAATGAAGTAATAATAGATTCTCATTAATTGATTATGTGGAAATGCTTTAAAAAGTTGTATCAAAGTCTCATATTTTCATTTTCCTTTTCATTTTCTCTAAAAATGATCTTTTTAGTACAATAGATTTTCCCTTGATTGGGCCCTTAAAAGAAACACGTGAACTTGCCGGCAAGTGCCATGGAATAGGTGTTTGCTTTCATGGTGGAATAGTAAACATACGTCTAGTTGAAAGCTACAATATGTAGCTTCTTAAATTCCACGGTGGAAGTGATTGAATGCACACCCGAACACATAAGGAGTGTAGTTTTGCATCCTGAAAGACACAATTCTGATAACAACAAATTAGTAGATAATCCGAGTGAAGAAAAAGAAGAAAGCACAATGGCAATTAGAATGGTTAAGTTGGGGTTTGGTAGAGGATCCCTTTTACCAAATTTACCTTTTGTCGAGCTCATGATTTGTTGTCTCTTGCGACACAATGTTTTGGAAAGTGTAGCGTTAGGGAACGCTTTTCATTCTGGTAGTTTTGGCTTAGTTTGATGAATCGATAAAATGGGAGAATAAAAATGAAAATGAAGAACAAATTCGGTAATATTATATTTATTTGAATAAAAAAAGAGGAAATGAAAAAGTGTGACACTCGTTTACTCTGAGAATATGTTTTTGTTTTAGAAGGCTATACTGAAAATACTAAAAACAGAAGAAAAGAAAAACTTTGAAAATAAGAGACAAATTAAAAATAAGATGATATTTTTGTAATCAAACGTAAACGAAAGAAAGAAAAAGAAACAATGTCTAACTAAACACTACTCTCTCTCTTATATTATGTTGTTCTCCAAAATAGAATAGAATGAGTCAAGGATTTGATATACAAAATTGTCCGGTTATAAAATCGACAGATAACTTATTCACTCATAAATATGAATTTATATTATTTACTTTTAAAATTTAGTAATTATATTTATATTTATAAATGAAAAATTACTTACTTAGAGGAAAGTGATAAAACTGTTATCATTTGTGAGGAGAAAGTGTTATGGACAAAGAAGACTTGAATACCTCATTTAAGCATATGTACAAAAAAGAAAAAAGTAGAAGAAAATTAAATAGTATATATTTATTATATTATCTAGAGTTGTGACCATAGAAATATTTTATAATTGCGAATTCGATAATTCATATTATCACTTTTAATTCATTTCCCAACGACAACCTGTGTCACAAGTCAAAGGCCACAGATAAGATCAGAGTTTTGTTTTGTGAACCCAGAAAGTTGATCAAAATGAAAAACCTGAGTCAAAATCAAAGCTCAAAATAGAGCAGACAAATAGTTGATGTTCTACTATCACTGATTAACTGTTTCAACAAACCAACAACCAAGAAAGTGTGTAATGGGGAGTGACACGTGGAAAGCCCATTTTGGCATGGCGGTTGTGCAGCTATTATACGGTGGGTACCATGTAATTACTAAAGTAGCCCTTAATGTTGGAATCAACCAGCTTGTCTTCTGCTTCTATAGAGATCTCCTTGCTCTCTTTATTATTTCTCCTATTGCTTTTTTCAAAGAAAGGCAAGTCATTCTCTTTTCTTATCTCCCTATACTATTAAATGAACCATTGTTTTGGTTTGTAACCGGCACGTCGGCATCAATAATAATTTGATAAATGAATTAATTCAATGTAATCAATATGTCAGTGTCAAACACTATCAAAAACCAAAATACACATTCGATCAGAAGTGTCGGTGCTAATGAGTTAGCAATTAGAATATTGTTGACTTTTATTTCTGATGTAAGTATGTCCTAATTATACATTGTGACTGTAGACATACAAGGCCTCCTATTACTAAGAAGCTATTGATGTCATTTTTCTTTCTTGGATTAACTGGGTAAGCTCCTTGCAATATAGCATCTTTTCTCCTACTTTTATTTTTACTAATGAGGACAGTGTTTTAGTGATGTTTGTGATTTTTTTTTTCTTGTTGTTTTATGATTCAGGATATTTGGCAACCAACTCTTGTTTCTTATTGGTTTAAGTTATACTAATCCAACTTATGCAGCTGCCTTACAGCCAGCTATTCCTGTCTTTACCTTTCTGTTGACTGTAATGATGGGGTCAGTTTCACTCTTATCAAATTCTACTTTAGTTTTTTATGTATTTGTTATCAATGTATAAGATTTATTTATTTTTATCATTAGTTCATTTAATAAACTTATGCATGCAGTGTAGAAAGAGTGAACTTGCACAGTTTTGAAGGTCTGGCAAAGGTTGGAGGAACGCTTATATGTGTTTCGGGTGCCATATTGATGGTTTTGTATCGCGGTCCGTCTTTGATAGGATATACAGAATCGGTCATTATACCGCCGAGCGAAATAAGTGCTAAAGGGTGGTTGATTAATGGTTTACAGGATCTTGGATTAGATAATTTTGAACTTGGTGTTGTGTTCTTGATAGGGAACTGCATGTGCATGGCTGCTTTCCTAGCCATTCAGGTATATATCTTTTTTGTTATATTCATTGAATGAAATACTTTAATGCATTAAGTGACTGTTGATGATAGTTGTTAAGGAATTAACCTTTCCACATAAATTCCAATAGTTTAGATCAAGGTATTCTTTAAAGGTTCTTCATTGAGCCTTCTTGAATCTTAGGTCTTCCTCTAACCCTTTTAGGCCTGTTTAGATTGACTTATTTGAGCTTATCTACTAACATAAACATTTGTGAAAACCATTTATATTTTATATGAAAATGGTATAACTCTATTTAACTTTTCTTATAGAAATAACTTATACATAAGTATTTATATGATAAGTGCTTATAGGAGTTTCTTTTCATCGACTTCTTCCATAATGAAACCATCTTAGGGGAGTTGAAAATGAAAAAGAGCAAATAAGAAGAGATTCAAAAATGATTTTCTTTTCCCATGGATATATGCTTAAAATTAGATATTTGTCATCCAAAAGCACCTTAAATTGGACAAGTTTACACAGCTTGCATTTTTTTTCTTTCAATCAAACCAATCCTTTGATACTTGCTTATCACATTAAATGTCATATTGCTTGAAGCACTTATCTTAACATTAGGCCATTCCAAATCTCTTCCTTTGATCAGGTTAGTCTTGCACAGTTCTTGACTTTTTTGTTAAGTAATTTATTGTAATCTCTTTGGTTCTTTTATTTGTGATATCATCAGAAAGTTTAATTTATTGTCATTAATTATTTCCAGGCACCTGTTTTAAAAAAGTATCCTGCAAATCTATCTGTGACAGCATATTCATTCTTCTTCGGAGTTGTACTAATGGCGATAGTCTCGTTATTCATGGTTGATTTCTCAAGTGACTGGATTTTGACACAATCAGAAATACTTGCTGTTGTTTATGCCGTGAGTCACTATGATTTTAAATCAATATCCAATATCATGAATCTTATTAGTCATTGCTTTGTAGATAATTTGATCCATTTTATTTCATGGAACTATTTTAGCCACTGTCTTTCTTGGCTAGTTTTAGGAAGAAATAATTCTCAAAATCACTAAACAAGTTTCTGCAAAACATTCACAGCTCACAAGGCATGTTCTAGATTATTTTGGTGGATTTGTAACATGTGGATTGTGACATATTTTCCTTATTTGTTCAGGGAACTATTGCATCTGCTTTTAACTATGGAGTCATTAGTTGGTCTAACAAGATATTGGGGCCAACTATAGTTTCCCTTTACAATCCACTTCAACCTGGTTTTTCTGCCCTACTGTCTCAAATATTCCTTGGAAGTCCAATTTACTTGGGAAGGTATAGCTCCTTTTACTTCCATTTATTGATTAATTGATGCATCCTATTCTAACTTGACTAAATCCATTGAACTTACTTTCTTGAAACATTTTTTTTAGTTCAACTTAATGAAGTTTTCTCTCTTTCTTAGCATGAATTCTGAAATTGCTATTAAGAAATTTTCTTATATCATTATCACTTTTATAATCAATGTGACAACAGTATCATAGGGGGATCTTTGATCATTGCTGGTCTTTATACTGTTACCTGGGCATCTTATAAAGAAAGACAGAAAATTGTTGGAATTTCTTCTGATGGCTCTTGCATCTCAGAACCACTTATTATTCATGAAAAAAGTGCACACCATAAAGGTCATGCATTTTCGGGGTCCTCTACCGCATCCTAAACCCAAAATAATATGATTAAAATATAAATCATGATTCATAATAGAATGTCAATAAAGGACGAACCAGTGCACGAGGCTTCTACCAAGTGAAGAGTAAATGTACATAGCCTTACCTTTGCAAACGGATAAGCTGTTTTTAGGATTTGAACATGTGAGTTCTAAATCACAAGACACCAACCTTGTCATTGCGCAAAGACTTGTCTTCTAAATCATACTTTCTCTGTCTTATATTAAGTGTCACTTGTAAATTATTTGTTTATCTCATATTATTTATCATTTTAGAATACAAATGAAGTATTAATTACTTTCATTAAACCTTTGATTCTTTATTTCAATAGTGCCCTTAATATATAACAATCTTTTCAACTTTTTAGAATGCAAGTAATATAAAAATTTAAATAACTTCAAAATAACAATTGCATAAACAATCATAATGTTGAGATTTTCACAATTATCTTCAGGATTAACCCTACTAGAGCCCTCCATTTCCAGTTACAAGGTTTTAAATATTCATACTTTAAAAATAGAGGTAGAGCATGGAGATATTCTTGCCATTATGATATTAGATACAAAGAAAGTATGTGAAGGAAGGAATACATTTGTAGCTATGGGTTGTGAAACAAAAGGCAAAATATAAAGCATACAAGCATATGTTACATACAAAGGGTGGTTGTACTAGTAAGTGTTAATAATCCTTTAGATTAAGAGGAAAATTGTGAACATAGTGTTTGGATTTCACAGCCATGACTTAAGTATAAGCGGAATACCGCTCCCCTATTTTTATACTGATGGAATCTTAGAATACGACGAGAAGAAAATGAATGTTGATGTGAAAGAGGAATATATGGTGATGTTGAAAGCGAGAGAATGTTGGTTGGTTACTTGTCGAGAGAAGACTATGATTTTTGATGAATTGACTAGGGAAAGAATGTGATAATGAAGTATGTTGCTAACATTATAGAAAATTCTAAGAAAGTATGTGATAATCGTAATTCTCTTTTAACTTTTTACATAAATTGGTACATAAGGAGTGTAACATAATCCCAACAAAGTAGGTCACAGACATAAATCACAAGTCTTCACGGATTACCTCTAAACACACATATTTGATCTAACTCAACTAATCAACCAAATTGAAGAAAATACAAACCTAATTTAGATCGAACCCTAAATCATCACCTTTTAACAAGAAGACTACCAACATCAGTATCTGATCGTTGGTGCTTTGCCCACATAAATACATTCAATGTTGACGACGAAAAAAACTAATGCACCAAATCAAACTAATAATTGAACTGACCGATCTAAAAAAGTGTGAAACCAATTTGAAAAAAAACTAAATAGGTCCAAACACAAAATTTAGGCACCAATATCGAGAATTAGGCCTCTTCATTGTTTGTCCATTTAGTCAAAACCATATCACAATGAAAGAACCCTAATCCTAATATTTTTTGGAGCCCTAAATAATATTCTATTTGTGAGTCCTAATCGAATGGTTTCGTGCTGATTCTATGCTTTTGCTTTGTGATGCTAAGTAATTACTTCTTTGATTATGATTACAATTGCCATTGATCCTTCGCACTCTGATTATAAGGCTGTGATTGTTTCATCTCTTCTATCAACATAAACATTCACATTGGCTTCTTGAACATCACCCAGATCCACATTGGATTCTTCAAGTGCATCAAGATCCACAACCTCCACGTTCTAACCAAAATTCAAGTTGTGATAATCGATGTTGTACCAAAAGTTTTACTTTTGGGAAAGGTGAAAAGTTCTATTTTAATGTCTAAACAAAAAAAAATGTTTTCATGTAGAGAGCATCATATATTATCATTAGGGTTTCGAATAATTTTTAAACATTAATCTATGGTAGACCATATACTATGTTGGTCCACCGAAACACTCAGTGTTATCAATAACCTAAAAGAAAAACTATCACATTTAATAATTAACATTGACAGGTAGAGAAACACACAACCAATCTTTACGAGGCATTTACATTTTATGATTTAGTGGGCGAGTCTTTGCACAATGACAAGGTTGACCTCAAAGACACTTCTTAATAACATAATTTCATAATGCATGCTATAGAAAGAGGAAGAACTTCATTAAATTCTGATTGGTTGACTCCAGCATTAAGGGCTACTTTAGTAATTACATGGTAGCCACCATTGAATAGCTGCACAAATGCCTTGCCCAAATGAGCCTAACACGTGTCACTCCCTGAATAACTTGTTGCCATGATAACAAACTCACAACTATATATATTTTCAGCTTTAATTTTGATCAACTTTCTGGTTCACAAAACAAAACTCCAATGTTAAAAGTGGTAATATAAATTATTGAACTCAAAGAGATAACAGTTTTATCAATGATGCTTCCACAGATGAAAAATACATAAAATTAACAATTTATTTTAACATTAATGCTATATCTTATGTTTGATTTATAAAAGAATGTGAGAGGAAAGAAAGAGAATAGAAAATAGAGTAATTCTTTAATTGTTTGATTGAAGAGAAAATAAGAAGAAATAAAAGTAAAACTTTTTTTTTCTCTTGTTTAATAATTGCGTAGAAAGTAGTATACTTTTGAAATGACAAAAACAACCCAAAATGTAGAATATGAAAAAAAATAGGGGTAAAATTGAAAAAAGAACAAAGCTGTTCATTTCTTTCAAATAATATGGACATAAAAATTCTTTCGTGGGATCCACTACCTCTTATCTCGTTGTTTATGGGTACCAAACTATAGAAAATATTTTAAAATTGGTGTTTTTTTTTTTTTCCTATTATGACTTTTCTCTTACACTTTGTTCGGAAAGCATGAAATAGAGATGAGACAGACTGAGCGATGAGAGAAAGTAGAGAGACTCACTCTGTTTGGAGAGTAAAGAGAGGGAGAGAGTAATAAAAATACACGTGGACTCCACTTGTATTTGTTTCTAGTCAACTATTTCAATCTCCTTTTTTTTTTTCGCCATTGTTTTACTGTTTTATTTTATTCATATTTTCATACGTTTATTTTATCAAGTATTTTTGTACAAATAGAATATTACACCTATTTATTACTCTTAATTGTCATTTATTTATTTTATAAATTACAAACATTTTAATAATTTAGTAATTTAATAAATCAATAATTTGATTATATTTTATGACAATTTTTTGACAAATACCTCAAAAAATTAAATTATATTAAAAATAATTGTTTATTAATTATCTTAAACTAATAAAATTAATGTAAGGTAATTATTTAATTACATTTAATAAAATTAAATTTAAATTTGAGGGGAGGTTTTATAATTAAGGAGTATCTTAGTACTTTTATAAATAATCAACACTTCTCTCTCTTCTATTTCTCTTTAACCAAACAATAGTTCAAATCTACTCTACTTATCACTTTTTTTTATCTTTTCACACTCAACGTAACACCAGCATTTGTTATCTTTATATATTTTTTTTACTTTTTTTTTTTATGAATATGAATATAACTCTATTTTCAAATGTTAATTTTTTTTTTTTAATTTATCTCTCTTCTAGTTACACTAACGGTTATAAATGATGTATTTTTATATGGTGTTAAATATGATATCAATTTTTTTATATTGAAATTAATAAGAAATCTGTATTGTCGTAAATTTGTGTCGTCGTTGATATTTTATAAGTGTCTCGTTCAGTTTTAAATAAAAAAATTCATTTTAGGTATTACTAACAAATATTTGTTCTATTTTTTTTTATATATATTTATTAATGATAATATTTGTCTCGTGTTTTTGTATGTATCAATGAAAAATATTTATCTCGTTATTCTTAAATATTTATCTGTGTCAAGTATTTGTGTCTTATTTCTTTTATATATCAATAGAAAATATTTGTCCTATGATTTTTTTTATATTTCATTTACAAATATTTATCCTACATTTTTTAATATTTATTAATGACAAATATTTATCCTGTATTTTTTATTTATCAGTGGTAAATATTTCTCCTGTGATTTTTTATATTTATCACTAGCAAATATTTATCTCATCTTTTCTATGCATCAATTATAAATATTTATCCTTTATTATATTAATATTTTTTCTTTATTTTTTATGTATCAATGTCAAATATTTATCCTGTGATTTTTTATATTTATCTCACTAAAAGATATTTATCTCGTATTTTTTAATATTTATTAATGACAAATATTTAGTGTGATCTATTTTTTTTTACAAATATGTCATTACTTTTTTTAAAAAGAAACAGTATTTTTTCAATTCTTAACTTCTACAAACCACTTTATTTCTCATTTCTCAATGGTTAACTTCTAAAAACCACTATTTTTTCCTTAAAAAAATAACTTTTTTTTTTTTCTAAAAACACCCACTTTATTTAATGAATAAAATTAACTTCGTCATATTTTTGCAATACTTAAAAATAAGGAGGTTAGTGCTGACTTTCTGGTAATACTTTACTTTCCTATATTATATTGATATAATAATTGATAAACAACTCTAAATGAATATTCAATTTAGTTTTTTTAATCAAAATAAGTGTGCATATGTGAGAAAAGCTAAAAGTGGTTATAGAAGCAAGGAATGGATGGATTAGATTCTACTCATTTACTAAAAAAATAGTTAATACAATAAATTAATGTGAATCGGTGATATTTAAGTTTCCATAAAGAATCACCATAATCTAGTTTTGAGTGTAGGTTGGCATCAAGAAATCAGAGGTTGTTGTGTTGTGTTTAATCCATCAAAATCAACCACCGCCGAGTCAACACTAACTACTTTCTGTCTTCAACACCAAGCAAAGTAACAAACCATTATCATCAGGTTTCGTCTTCTCTAACCAACGTATCACTCTTTCATCGAACCAACCTAATCACCCTAATTACCAATCTCTCTCTCTCTCTCGCAGAAAACAAGAACTTGGTGGATTTCCAATGGCTGCAGCAGCTTCAGGATCAGTGGGGAGTGATATATGGAAATCCCATTTGGCAATGGCACTTGTGCAGTTATTCAATGGTGGCTACCATGTAATTACCAAAGTAGCCCTTAATGTTGGGGTTAACCAATTAGTTTTCTGTCTCTACAGAGATCTTCTTGCCCTTACTATCCTCGCTCCCATCGCTTATATTCGTGAAAAGTATGCCCCTTTTTCCATTCCCTTTTTAACATTAGGGTTTGTCATGTAGTTTATTTATCCTTTGTTACATTAGTTTGAGGTTATTAATTTATTAGTTAAAATCTTGTTCTAGTAATGTTGTTGCTTGTTTGTGGCTAATGGTTCCAGACATCCATTATTATCATATATGAGAATGACTGCTAATTTTGATTGATACTTGCATAGGTGAATACCTTCTCTGTACATTTAACTATGTATAATCTACATAGTTATAAAACAAGTATATTCTCTCCATTTCATACTATCTGTTGTTTAAGTTTATCCACATGTCTTTGTATTGTTCATTTTTCTAATATTGTATGATTATTTTGATTATACCATGTTGGCTTAAGACGGACACGACCGATCATTACTAAGAACCTCCTGATGTCATTCTTCTTTCTTGGATTAACTGGGTGAGGTTTTTGATATTGGTCACTTCCTTCCTATTTCAGTCACACATGAATGAGAGAATCTTTTATTGATGGGTGTGGTATTTTTGCTTTGTGATTCATGATCAGGATATTTGGCAACCAACTTCTGTTTCTTATCGGTTTAAGCTATACAAATCCAACTTATGCTGCTGCCATACAACCAGCGATTCCTGTCTTCACATTTTTGTTTGCCGTAATGATGGGGTCAGCTTTGCTCTTAATATTAATAATTTTAACTTGTGGGCGTGTGTGTTGCGTACCATATAACATGAACACAAATTGCAGACTCTTAATTATTGATAAACCTATACAGATACACAAGGAGATACAGTAATGCATACATTAACAAACTTTTTCATGCAGTACAGAAAGAGTGAACTTGCTCAGATATGAAGGTCTGGCCAAAGTTGTAGGAACTCTTATCTGTGTTTCTGGTGCCATATTGATGGTTTTGTATCGCGGTCCAATTGTGATAGGATATACCGAAATTGATCATGTAGCACAAAATGAAATTAGTGCCAGAGGTCAGCCTGAACCTGCTGGATGGTTTGTCGGTGGTTTACAGGATCTTGGGCTAGACCATTTTCATCTTGGGGTTCTGTGCTTGATAGGGAACTGCATGTGCATGGCTGCTTTTCTAGCCATTCAGGTATGTGTCATTTTATTATACCTATTTAATTAAATGGCTATTTTGATATTTTCCGTGCTTTCATACTTGTTATCATATTAAGTGACTTATTGACGGAAGCCTCATTCTTTACATTAGGTCATTGTGCATTTAACTTACAACCATTAATTATTTTCAGGCACCGGTACTAAAAAAATATCCGGCAAATCTATCTGTCACAGCGTATTCATACTTCTTTGGAGCTGCTATGATGGTGACAGTGTCATTTTTAATGACTAACGAGTCAACTGACTGGAGTTTGACATCGTCAGAAATACTTGCTGTTATTTATGCTGTGAGTTGCCAAAATTTTAAATCAGTCTCCAGTTTCATGAACCCTTGTTAATAATTGCTTATCATTTTGGTCCATATTAGCACATTGAATTGTTGGAGTTGTCTTCAAAACATGGCCCCTGTTATTTGTTTGCAACACATCAGCTATCAATTATTGACTGTTTGGTAAAGGAAGTCATTTTTACTGGAAGTTAGCCTTACTTTTTAACAATATGTAAATTATTTGGTGCAACCTGTTTTAAAAATTGTTGAAAGATTTTACTGGAAGTGAAAAATCTGTTACTGTGTGATGTGGAAGTTTATTGTTTATTGATAGGATAAAGATTTGTACGGTGATGATAAATTCTATTGACAGTGTTCAATTTTTGTTTTTAAGTTCAATACTGAATCTGTTTCTGTTATAACTAATTTGCTACCTTTGGTGGACAGTTGTTCTCTTTTTCCAAATTGTTATTTATTTTGATGATTGATGGGGTTTTTATCTTTTGCTTTTACTATGTGTTAAAAAGCTGTTCATATATTTGTTCATATTTTGATAATAATCGATATCAAAAACCTTTGTTTCAATATAATTATTGATGTTACACGCTAATGCTATTCCTATTCTGTATCTCTAAACTACATATTTAAATTTATTTGTTTAGGGAACTATTGCATCTGCCCTTAACTATGGACTCATTACATGGTGCAACAAGATATTGGGGCCAGCTTTGGTTGCCCTATACAATCCACTTCAACCTGGTTTTTCTGCCCTACTGTCTCAGATTTTCCTTGGAAGTCCAATTTACTTGGGAAGGTATGTTATAGCTCCTTTTACTTCCAGTTTTTGATTAATTCATCCATTCTATTCTAACTTGAACAAATGGCTTCAAATCTAACATTAAAAAAGAATTGAAAACTTGCAATCCATCACTTCATTTTCTGAAACAATTTTACTAGTTAGGACTTAACAAAGAGTGCGTCTAATATGAACATTTTAGAAAAGAATTTTAGAAAAGAGTTCAAAGTTAACTTGGTATAGCAGGTTAATCCAAATTTTTTATTGCTGTTAGGAAACTTAATATCATTACAAACTGATAACAACGCAAATGAAGAAACCAAATATAGCGGGTCGGTCCAAAAGGTTCACCATTGGACCAAGACCATATTAGTAGCCCCATTAACAAAATGTGTTTACTTTCTGTGGCATGCATTTTGAAATTATTATTTTTAAAAGTTTCTTATTATGCTCATGTTTCTTATTTATGTGACAACAGCATAATAGGAGGGTCATTTATCATAGCTGGTCTATATACAGTTACTTGGGGATCATATAGAGAAAGACAGGCAACAGTTGGAGTTACTCCTCATGGTCCTTGGGTAGCTGAACCACTTATCCATGAAAAAAATGCATACCAAATAGGCCACTTATTTTCAGGTTCCTCTAGTGTATCCTCAAGTCCAAAGTTATCAGATTAAAGAAATGAATTACAAAATATCAATGTTTTGTAAAAAAAAAATACAGTTGTTGTCATGGTTCTTCAATCTGTTACTTCTGTCACATTAATTGATAAGCTAGATATAAATCCGAGGGACGCAGTGGCTAATTTTGAAAAACTTTGCAATAAATTATTTTCTAGAAACCAGTGAGAGATTTTATATTTAAACATAAAATATAATTTTTTTTATATTGCAGACATTTTTTTGTAAATTGACAAAAATAATACCCTTACACAAATAATTAAATAAAAAATTCAAAGAGTTGTATAGTAATGTATTTGTTTTTTATTTATTGGTGTTGGAAATACATTTCAAAGCATAATAGGTCTGTTTGTTTTATATTTTTTAAGAAATAATTTTTATAGTATTTTATTTTTTGTTATAACATTTTTAAATATAGAATTTCAAATGAAAAATTAGTTTATCTTGAAATATGATTTTAAGTATTTTATTTATATACAATTTTTTTGATAATAAAATTTAAAAAAAAAATATTAAAATGAAAAGTTATTTTGAAAAATTCTTCATAAAAATTATTTTCGAAAGATTTTTTTTTTTT
>JBBPBQ010020322.1:7084535-7150472 GCA_037974755.1 Cicer yamashitae | reverse complement strand
CACTTATAATGAATTCTACAATTATACTCTTATATTTATTTATCAAAAGGTTAATAGTCTAATACAAATTTTATGTTGAATAGCTCTTGAGACAAGGACTTTAAAGTTTATTAAAATGAGATTTTATAACTATATTCTTTCCACACATTGAATTATTGTTACATAACAATAACAAGAGTTTAAGCGATTTTTTCATAATATCTCAACTAAATATTTCACTGACTTTTAAATGTCACAATAGACTCATATTATGATAAACAATTTTTTAAAATTTAGATTGTTGACGATGAAAGTTGTAAAACAAACACCACTTCATATATAATTCATATAAAATTATTTCAAAACTTTTATAAAAAAATATTTATTTTATAAGTTTTTCATTTTTTAATTATATAAAAAATGCATTGTTGATAAAATTCAAACTATTAAATTATTAATTTTTAACTGATGTAATATTTAACTATTGCCGTCTGGTAAAAGATAAGAATTAAGATTTTCGTGTAAAAATAGACTTATTTCTTACTTGCACAAGAAGGAATTGAATTAACTACCGTTTTAGAGATAAATAACCTTTTTCTTTAACGCAATTGGACCCGATTTGCCATCTTCTATAGACCTTTTCATTGTCTAATAGTCTTTTATCTCCCACGTCTATGTGATAATGATGATACCCTTTTCTTCCCTTTAAATTAACTCTTTAACCTCGAGTAAAACAAAAAAACAAAACTTAAACTCTTTCACCAACAAAAGTCTTAACTACAAATTTTATAAAAAAAATAATTCAAAAAATCAAGATTATTAAAATCGGATCAGCTAGTTTAACTAGTTGACCCGTACATATGTCTAGTCCATTCAAACTTAAAAAAACCGGGTGATAAACCAATAAAAATCGGTGGTTTTACATGTTAGACTGCGTTTTGAGTTTTTATTAAAGGAAATATAATCATTCTAGAAAAAATTAAAAATAAAAAATATATTGTTAGAAGAAGAAGGTGAGAAAAAATAATATTTTCTTTAAAAGATCTTGTTTGCATTGCATTGTTGAGAATTAAAAAGATGAGGTGAAACTCACTTTATCATGGTTACTAATGTAGAAGACAATTTTCTATAGATATATACATTAGAGAATAGGGTTTTTATCTTTGTTTTTTTAATCTTAAAATAGATGATAAATGTCATTATAATTAACTCACACAACTGTACGGTCTCGGATTCGAATTCAGACATTCAACTTAACAATATTGACATTTATCAGTTGAGTTATAACTTAAGGAAATAGTTTCTATTTTTTGTGTTCTAAAGTCTATGGCTTTTATGACTTTACTGTTTTTTGTATGTAGTCTTCTAAATACGAAAAACCATTTTAATTTATTTTCTTTTAAAAAATTTCAAATCAACCACAAGATTAATTGTTTTTTGAATAAATAATTATTAACATAAAATGTCAAAAAAAAATTGCAAACATATTAACGGGGGATCTGATTGTGGTAAAAATGACTGCTATGAAAATGATTTCAGCAAAAGAAGATCTGACTGCACAAAAAATGGAAAACAGTTTACTGGAATTTATGTTGTCTTTCACTTTAGCATGGTTTTATTCTTGAACACATTTCTTTACTTTTACTAAACCTTTTAAATTGCTATGGCTACTTAAGAATTAATTTGATTTGGATTTAACTTTTATGTGTAATGTTTTAATTTTATATGTTGACTTGTGATAGTGTGAAATTACCTTGTAAAATTATAAATGTTATACACTACTTTGTTTATTATTGAATTATATTATTATTAAAATATATATTTAATTAAAAACGGTGTAATCTCGGTCCGACTTCAATCGCATCTTTGAACTGGTAAGTATACCGATTCAATAGTCGATCCGGTTCTAATTACCTTGTAAAAGATTGAATTTATATTTAAGGATTTAAATAATATGTATTTTTATATAAACCGATGTTATACTTATATTTAATAAAAAATTTACTATTATTTTATATTCATTTATTTTTATTAGTACATCTTGATAGATATAGTGTAAAATTAATTTACATTATAATGTATCTTTAATTAATACTAAATTTTTTCTAAAACAAACTCTATTTGTTCTTTATAAAAGGGAAAATTATAAAAGAAAACTTTCACGATGGAACGAGTGAAAAATATCTCTTTTTCCTCCACAATCTTCATCAAGAAGTAATAGATTGGTAGAGTGAACTAAAATCCCCACTAAAATTAAGATTAGTCAGTTTATCTACATATCGATTAGTCTTACAATAGACGTGATTAACCATTCATATCAATTTTTCACGATCTACAAGAAATATGCCTTCTTGAAGAAGAGATGTAAGATAAAGATTATCTGTTTTCCTTGTCCGAATCATGTTGACTACGGTAAGAGAGTCTATTTTCACTAATATAGTAATCAAATCTAAATTATATGTCATTGATCTTAAAAAGAGACGAATGACGACAATCCTGAATAGTCTATATAAGCATTGATCTTTAAAAGAGATACGAATAACGAGTATCCGATGACATGTGATTCTTCCTCAATTCATCACGCCTTAAACACTCTTTAAATGAATAGAAATTAGATAATATGTTGTGTGTCCGGTGTATTGAAGACGATAACCTATATATATAGTGTGATGACCAATTGAATTTTTATTATTACCAAATAGATAATTGACTTCCACTAATATATTTTTTTGCATATATTAATTAATTATCTAATCAAAAATCTATTTAACCTTATTGTTAGCTACCTCCTAGTAAAATATAGCAATAGGATTCAACAAACTTAGAAAATAGAAGAAAAAAAATTATAATTTTTTTGAGTGTGTTAAAGTTAATATTCTAATTTTTTCCCCAGTCACCTCTCATTATTTATTATTCTTATCAAACCAGTAACCTTTTTAAATAAATAAAAAAGTAACCAAATAACTCAGTTGTGTATAAATACAACAATACACAAAGTCAATTCTTTCTTTACACAAAGAGTCAAATATCAAACACTTGTTTAAGGTGTCATAGTCTCATCTCAACACAAGAACACGTCGGCAACCTAATTATATTTAGAGTCGCCCAAAAGTTTTAATATTTTTATAACAACTTTTGGAAAAAATAAGAATCCGAAAATAATTTATAAACAATTTCAAATAAAAAATTGTTTTCAATAATTTTTCACCAAGTTCATTTTTAATTGATTTCTTTAAAAAAATTGATTGTTATTACAAGAAATAAACATAAATTTTGATTTTTTCAAAATAGCAAAAATATACTTATAATCTTTTAAATTTAATTAAATTTTCGCTTAAAAATCCATAAGTTTATTTTTTGTCTATTTGGTCTTTTAAATGGTATTTTGTTTGCACCGTTAGTTTTTATCTTAATTTTGACGACAATTAGTTAAATTGAATGTTTTGATCATTTGAAATTTTACTAAATATTGCACTAATATGTTCCTCATACAAAAAAATCATAAAATCTTATATATATTTATAGATTTTTTTACAACAATTTAAATACATGTATAACCTTAAAAAAAATATAATAAAAGTTTATTTACATAATTAATATCTTTAATTTTCTTTACATGCAAAGTAATTTTTCAATTAGATCTTAACATTTCGAGAAATTTTTTAAGTTTAAAGAATTGCATACATAATTTAATAATTTATAAAAAATAATGATGCAAACAAATATAATTTAAAATATTAAATAAAAATAAATAAATTTAAAAGGCTAAATATATATTTTAATATTTAAAAATCTTTAACAAATGATGTTTAGATTATGGAATGTCACTTTTTTTTTTTTTTAAAATAAAGCTTAACTAGATAACAAAATGGCCCTTACAAACAAGGAATATTTTTTTAAAAAAGTAATTTTTGAGATAAAACAAAGTGAAGTGAAAAAATGAAAATGTTAATCTAGTTATTATTATTTGTACAGTTATTTGCTTTCGACCTAACCGACGACCTTTCACAACGAATGTTTATGTTCTTGTCTCTCTTCCATTTCTCTATCAATCAATCTCCAAAATTCCAACTATGTCCCCATCAGCATCACCATATACCCTTTGAATCTCATTCTCCTTCTGAACAATTTTTCTACAAAACATCATCACACTGTGTGTGTTCTTTTCAACTTCATTCATCACACGAAATGCAAAAACCCCATCACTCAATTTCATTTGGGTTTTCTCTCTATAACCAAAAGACATGGTCTTTGCTAAAATCGCTTCATTAGTATCATTCAATTTCACCACCCAAAAATCCTCACTTTCTTCTTCTTTCTCTCTTCAAGATCTCTCTTCTTACACCCATTTGAAACAACCCCTTCAAAGAGTTACAACACCAACCTCATCTCGCAAGAAATGCATCAGAACAATCAGGCTTGTACTTTTCCTCACATTGTTTCTTTTTCTAACATACTTTGTTTTTATGTTTGTTTACTCTTTTTGGAATATTGGGTCTGGTAAATACTATGTTGTTCTTGATTGTGGTAGTACTGGAACTCGTGTTTATGTTTATAATGCTTACATTCAATATAAGAGACATAGTAGTCTTCCAATAGCTATTAAGTCTTTGAGAGATGGATTGCATAGGAAGAAACCTATTGGTAGGGCTTATGATCGAATGGAAACCGAACCCGGGATTGATAAGTTGGTTTATAATGTTTCTGGTTTGAGGGGTGCATTGAAACCATTAGTTAGGTGGGCAAAGAAACAGATACCTGTGCATTCTCATAAGAGTACTTCTTTGTTCCTTTATGCTACTGCTGGTGTTAGGAGACTTCCTAGGAATGAGTCTAGGTGGTTGTTAGATAATGCTTGGTCTGTGATCAAGGATTCTCCTTTTATGTGTAGGAAGGATTGGGTTAAGATTATTTCGGGTACTGAGGAAGCTTATTTTGGATGGATTTCGCTTAATTATCATAGTGGAATTTTGGGGGTTAGTCCTAGGAAGGCGACTTATGGTGCACTTGATTTGGGGGGATCGTCGTTGCAGGTTACTTTTGAGAGTGATCAACAAGTTAATAGTGAGACTAGCTTGTATGTTAGGATTGGATCGGTGAATCATCATCTCACTGCGTATTCTCTTGAGGGTTATGGTTTGAATGAGGCGTTTGGGAAGTCTGTGGTGCATTTGTTTAAGAAAGAGTTTGGATTGTTTGTTAATGCAGATATGAATGGTAAAAATATAGAGCTCAAGCATCCTTGCTTGCAAAGTGGATACAAGGAACGGTACGTGTGCTCTCGTTGTAACAAGGGTGAGAGTCTTGGCGTTGGTGAGAAACTATTGAGTAAGCGAGGAGGTTCAGGAACTTCGGTAGTGCTTGTTGGTGCTCCTAATTGGAAACAATGTAGTGCACTTGCAAAAGTTGTCGTGAATTTGTCTGAATGGTCAAATCTCAGTGCAGGACTTGATTGTGGAGTGCAGCCTTGTGCTCTGCGAGAAAATCTCCCTCGCCCGTATGGCCACTTTTATGTGATTTCTGGATTTTATGTGGTGTATCGGTTTTTCAACTTGTCTTCTGAAGCCACGCTTGATGATGTGTTGAGAAAGGGCGAGGATTTCTGTGAAAAGAGATGGGATGTTGCCAAGAAAAGTGTCGTGCCTCAGCCGTTTATTGAGCAGTACTGCTTTAGGGCACCATACATTGCCTCACTGCTAAGAGAGGGTTTGCACATTAATGATAATCAAATATCTGTTGGCTCTGGCAGCATCACTTGGACACTTGGGGTTGCCTTGTTAGAAGCTGGAAAGGCATATTCCAACGGATTTGGGCTTCGTAACTTTGAATTGCTCCAGATGAAAATAAGTCCTCTTTTTCTTATGGCCATTGTGTTGTTTTCTTTTATTGTCCTTCTTTGTGCTTTGCCATGTGTTGGCAATTGGATGCCGAGGTTTTTCCGGAGACAATATCTTCCCATTTTCAGGCATAACAGTGTTTCCAATGCTTCTGTTCTTAATATTCCATCTCCTTTTTGGTGTCAGCGATGGAGTTCAATGAGCTCCGGTAAGCTATTTGCACAAACACAGATTTCTGATTACTTTGGTTCAAAGCTTTTCCAAGATGCTTACCAAATTCCAATCATAAACTTTTGCTTTTCTTTCAATTTTTACTATTAAATGTAGTTTAATGATCATCGCCTAATTATATATCATGGTAAATTTTTACTACTACTATATCTTGTTTTTTATTACATTCTGATCATATATCAAAAGGTTGTCGTTGTCACAATTCCGAATGAACTCCATTATTCAATATTCTGCACATGGTTTCGTTTTTGTGGGTGTATAACCAAGTTGTTGGTTTCGGATGATATATTCATTTTGTATACAATGTATGTGATATTCCTTTTAGAGAATTGATCGTTGTCATGCCATTTTACGCTGATGATGCTGCAGGGGATGGAAGAATAAAGATGCCACTCAGCCCAACAATTGCAGGTTCACACGGAAGCCCGTTTGGCCCAAGGCATGGTTTTGGTGATAACAGTGGTGGCATCCAGCTTGTCAAGTCTTCCCCGTACCCGTTAGCTAGTAGCGTCTCACATAGTTCTTCCTCAAATAGTTTAGGACAGATGCAATTTGACAGCAGTAATATAGGGGGTACCTTCTGGTCCCCCCATCGAAGTCAGATGCGTCTGCAGAGTAGGCGATCACAGTCTCGAGAAGACCTCAATTCCTCGGTGGCTGAAGCACACCTGGTGAAGGTTTAAAGGCACCATTTTCTGGAAATATTGGTATGATTAAATCAATATTCTCTTTAAAATTACACCTTTCTTAGAGTTTTTCTTTCTTTAATTTTACATGGGAATTCTTTTTGTTACATAGAATCAGCGGGCTCTGTAGGCAGAATATAATAATAAAGCAAATATATATTCTTTTTGTTTATGTTCTTTCTGCATATTTAATTAATTCATTTCAAATTCTTTACAAATCAAGATTTCCACACATTTTACCTAAAGTTTGTAGATTTTGGACTGCCTTTGTACTTAGCAGAAATTATCATGTTGGGATATGAGTTGTATACTGATATTTTGGACTCTCCAACTTGAAAATTTATGGTTTCCATAGTGTTGTTATATAGCAGCTATAGTAGCACTATCGCGTTATAGCATAATTGAATTTGAACGAATCGCTATTATTCCATGATATGCTATTTACTACAAAATACTGTCTAATAACGCCTTTATAGCACTGTTGCGCAACAGAATTGGAACAAACAGCTAATTTGCACAATCCGCAATTGACAACACTTGGTTGCCATCATCAAAGAAGATTAAACTATTTTATAAAAAAAGAACATCTTAGAGTCCTTCTATATATTTTTTTCGCTCAATCTGCAATTTGTAAAAGGTTTATATTTCTGTCATACCATTTCAGAGGTTTTTGTTATGGAGATGACTGAAGCTGAAGAACATGCTACCTAATTGGTTGATTCCAATTTCCATGTGAGTTTACTTCTCATGAAGCTCACTACCTAAACTGGACTCCGCCACAAGTTTCATAGACCAAACAAGTACTCATTCTAGAATACAATACAACATAGAGAATGTTTCATGTTCTGCCTCAATGGTTTAGTTTTTCCAGTGCCTTTGGAAGTGAAGTAAATAATCAAAAGACTAACATACAAAAGATTGGATATCTGTTTCATCATATTGACAAGATCCATTAACTATTAACTTTTCCTAAAGCATTTTTTAGATTAATTAATTGTTATTACTATAGAGAATGTTCTCTTGTTTCATAGGTGACTGTTTACTTGGAAAGGATGAACCTCTGAAAGAAGTTGTAGACATAGTTTTAATACTCACATCTTATACATCAAATATGCTACTGAATTCATTTTAAAGTTACTAGCAACTTCTACTTTTAAGATGACTATTGTGCTATTTACCATTATTATTTTAATAGGAATCAAACTCGGTACATCTGGTTTGAAACACTGACACATTCTGCATCAATCACTTGTGCTAGACCTAGTTTTTGAAGATTTTTCTGGTATTTAAATGACCTAAATAGAATGGTGATACATGATTTAAGTGTTGCATGTTTGGTTTTTCGGAGGTGATTTGTGATGTTTGATGCAAGTGTTCTCCTAAAGTTTGGAAGTATTTTAGTAATATACTATGTACTATTATTATTTATAATTAAAAAGTTTCTTTAAAGTTGGGGAATACCTAATGAATTTTGATATAATTATTTTTCTATGATACCCTTAATCACTAATTCTTTTATTTCATCTATTTGTCTCTGCAATAAATAATTAAGAGTTTTATTAATAAAACAATAATTAATGTTACAATACAGTTTGAAAACAACCAGTAGACAGGAACATATTTTTTTTTACACTACATTAAAAAGGAACCAGGGGAGTAATAAATAAGGTCAATTTTATAGCGGTATAAGTGAGATAAATTTTGTACTATGTACAAATTTATTTTCATCATTGAACTAATGATTTTTGTTTAGTACATGCTACTTGTCTCTGTATATAAGATTTTCTTGTCAAATATTTTTTTTATTTTTATAAGATCCCTTACAAATTACTTCAAGGTGCACTAATTACTTCTTCACAAGAATACCGTTAATCAAATGAAAAAAAATTATAAAATCATCCATTTCACCTTCATAAAAATTGAAGGATAATTGTAGAAAGAGAATGCATATAGTTGACACGTGAAAATTACTTTTCTTGTGATTGATCAATAGAAATGATCTTTAGACACAACTTTTGACAATGTATATTCATACCATTTTGCCTTTTTTATCATTCTTTCTCTCTGCTTGACAAATGGATCTTATATATTTGGATGAAGGTATATAAAAACAATAATATTTATTTGTAGTACTCTTTAATTCTAAGAATATCCTTTGATATTTCATTGTTATTACTCACTTCATATCAAAATTAGTGTTGTTTAAAAGTTTATATTAAGGAATGTATAATACTTCGAAGTCATTTTATTAAATTATCTTTATTATTTATTAATGTATTTTTCACTATCATAAATACAAAATACAATTAATGTTTTAGAAATAGTATACATAACATTATTTAAAAGGTACAATAAAATGAAAATAGTTAACATTATTTTGAAATATTGAAAAAGACATTTATTTTAAAATGATATTTTTTCTTCTAAAATGCCACTTCTTTTAAATAAGAGAAAGTACTTTTTATTGTATACTAATTGTATGTTCATAAGAACGTCAACTTCATTAACGGCATGCAATTACGAACTTCCACCCTTCATCAAGTCACTCTCCTTGACAAACAATCCATGAAACCCATACGGCACCCTCCGCGGCAACTTTACCTCCGCCACAATCTCCAACTCCGCCGTCTTCGCATCCATCACTATAAACCTCGACTCTCCGTTCTTCTCATCATGAACATAACTCACCAAATAACCATCATCCTCATCACCACTACCCTCTTCCCTCCCCACAAAAAACGGCTCACCACCATAACAACCTTCTCCATACATCCTACACCCAACTTCCTCACCCATCAACACATCAATCTTAACAACTCCCGCAAACTTCGGCGTTGGATTCCCAACCGCCGCATACACATACCTATTTCTCTTCCCTATATACTCATTATTTATCACTCCTAAATCCAAATTCCTCTTCGATAAAGGTTTTCTCGTTACAATCCCCGTTTCAATGTTGATACTCTGTTGGAAATGACGAAAAATTAATGGAAGAATTGTTGGTATTAATGGTGACATTAATGAGCTAGTGTGGTTGTGAATTGAAAAAATGAGAAGTCCCACATAGGAGGGATACCACACTATGGAAGGGTATATAAGGTGGAGGTATGTACTTTGGGGTGTGCCCCAAGGGGTACCCCAATTTTGTGAAGGAGGGAGAACGCAAGCAAAGTTGGCCACCACACACGCGCGCGCGCACGCCGCCGTCCGTCCGGCTCGGGCCTGGGCCTTGGCTTTGGTGTATTATTATTATTATTTTTTATATAAATGAAAAATAAAAAAAATTATTTAATTAAGTTTTAAATTAAATGCTTGCTTGCGTTTTACCTCTGATTGTTGCGTTAATTACGTAACTGCCCTCCACCGAATCTACCTAATGATTTGATCCAGTCTTCTCCTTTTTGCTCGGTCAAAACCCTAACCCTAGGTGCCACGTAACTGCTGTTGCCCGGTCTTTATTCAAAGTCAAAAACCCTAGCGCACTTTCAGGTAGTCAAAGGCGCACGTTTTGGGTGGGCAGCGGTTTTGGAGCACACGTTTCTTGAGGTCAAGGTTTGGAACGGTCAACAGGAGCGCTCTGATGGATCCACTGATTTCTCTGATCCAGTTACGGAATTCCTCTATAAATAGAGAGCTCCCCTCAGTCGAAAAATCACACCAAAAGCACTCCGCTTCTGAGACTTTTCTCTCTTCTCCCCCCGTTCTTACTTCTTCTACTTCTTCTTTTTTCTTGAGTGGCCTTCGTGCCATATTACGAGTGGTAGTCGTCAGACTGCCATATTGAGGGTGTAATTCGAACGGTTTTCTACGGTGCAGTAGAACTCCGTAACAGTGATCTGGGCTGTTTTATCTTGGGGACTTCGTGGTTGATAGTCTGCCTTGCACCTTTTGGGCAGTGCCTCGAAACGTCTTAAAGAGAGCGACCTAGTCCGCGACTCAACTCAGTAATATTTTCGGTGGCATAAATTGTTTTTTCAAACTTATTCAAAATTCAAAAATAACAATTTTAAGACGTTTCGATCTGCCATGTCTACCGACGAAATTACTGGGACAGGTTCTTCTGCTTCTGAATACAACAAACCGTTTCGGTTTGAAGGAAGTCACTTCAAACGATGGCAACAAAAGATGCTGTTTTTTCTAACCACGAAAAAGCTTGCCCACGTTCTGAAGGATGACATCCCTGTTATTCCAGAAAATGCTGAACAAACAGAAAAGGATAAGAAAGCTGCTGAATTAACCCAATGGGAACATAATGATTACTTATGTAAGAATTATATTCTTAATGGACTTGCTGATGATCTGTATGATTACTACAGTTCCGACAGCAATACTGCTAGACAGGTTTGGGATGCTCTGAAGAAGAAATATGATACTGAGGAAGCTGGAGCCAAAAAGTATGCTGTCAGCCGCTACCTCAAATATCAGATGACAGATGATAGATCCGTGGAAGCTCAGTCTCATGAAATCTAGAAAATTGCTCACGAAATCATCACTGAAGGTATGTCCCTCGATGAACAGTTTCAAATTGCTGTTATTATTGACAAACTGCCCCCTGCTTGGAAAGATTTTAAAAATTCTCTTAGGCATAAAACAAAAGAATTCTCTCTAGAAAGTCTGATAACTCGCCTCAGAATTGAGGAAGAATCCCGTAAGCAAGACCAGAAAGATGAAGTTCTTCTTGTGGCAAATAACAAGAAAAAGAAATTCATCGGAGCAGTTCTGAAGCCAAACAGCAAACCATTAAAGATTCAGAATCGCTCTTCAAAGAGCAGCAACAAGAATGGGAACCCTCCAAAGGCCCCTATTGCAAAGCAGCAACCACCTCCTAGAAATGGCCCTTCCCCTTTTCTCTGTTTTCGCTATGGAAAAGAGGGTCATGTAGCACGCAAGTGCAGGAACAAGCCAGGCCCTGCTAATCAGGCTAACTTGACAGAAGAGCAATTCGTTGCTATGATAACTGAGATCAACCTTGTTGGTGGATCAGAAGGATGGTGGATAGACACTGGTGCCTCCCGCCATGTCTGTTATGATCGTGCTATGTTTAAAACATACACTGCTGCTGAAGATAAGAAAGTGTTGTTGGGAGATTCCCACACCACTAATGTTGCTGGTATTGGAGATGTGGAACTAACATTCACATCTGGAAAGACCTTAATTCTGAAGGATGTCATGCATACTCCAGAAATAAGGAAGAATCTGGTTTCTGGGTTTCTTCTCAATAAGGCAGGGTTTACTCAGACTATAGGGGCAGATTTGTACACTATTTCTAAAAATAGTATTTTTGTTGGGAAAGGGTACGCCACTGATGGCATGTTTAAATTGAGTGTTGAAATCAATAAAATGAATCCTTCTGCTTACATGTTGTGTGATTTTAATATTTGGCATGCTAGACTCTGTCATATGAATAAACGTGTAATTTCGAATTTAAGTAACTTAGGCTTAATTCCAAAGTTATCCTTAAAAGATTTTGAAAAATGTGATTTTTGCAGTCAAGCTAAAATAACTAAAAGTTCACATAAATCGGTAGTTAGAGAATCTGAACCTTTAGACTTAATACATTCTGATATATGCGAACTTGATGAGACTTTAACCAGAAATGGAAAGCGTTATTTTATTACTTTTATTGACGACTTTTCTGACTATACAATTGTATATCTTATGAAAAATAAAAGTGAAGCGCTTGACATGTTTAAGATCTTTGTAACTGAAATTGAAAATCAATTTAGTAAGAAGATTAAGAGATTTCGTAGTGATAGAGGAACAGAGTATGATTCTAGTTTATTTAATGAGTTTTATAAAACCCAAGGAATTATACATGAAACTACTGCACCATATTCTCCTGAAATGAATGGTAAAGCTGAAAGAAAGAATAGAACTCTTACTGAACTTGTTGTTGCTATAATGCTTAATTCTGGTGCTGCCTCTCACTGGTGGGGGGAAATTATTTTGACTGTTTGCTATGTTTTGAATAGAGTCCCTAAATATAAGAACAAAACATCTCCCTATGAGATAATGAAGAAAAGACAGCCCAACTTGTCTTATCTTCGAACTTGGGGCTGTCTGGCTTATGTCAGAATCCCCGATCCCAAGCGAACTAAACTCGCTAGTAGAGCCTATGAATGTGTATTCATTGGGTATGCGATAAACAGTAAAGCGTATAGGTTTTACGACCTAAATGCTAAAGTGATCATAGAATCAAATGATGTTGACTTCTATGAAAATAAATTCCCTTTCAAAACAAGAAATAGTGGGGGCGGCGAATCTAGTCAAGCCCCTATGATAAGAAGCACTGAAAGCAACAAACAAGACGAATCAGAAATTCGAAGGAGTAAGAGAGTGAGAGTTGCTAAAGATTATGGTCCTGAATATATGGCCTATAATTTAGAAGAGGATCCTGCAAATCTCAAGGAAGCCTTGTCATCTTTGATGCAGATTTATGGCAAGAAGCTATAAACGATGAAATGGATTCTCTAGAGTCTAACAAGACCTGGCACTTATTGGACTTGCCTCCTGGTTGCAAACCTATAGGTTGTAAATGGATTTTGAAAAAGAAACTAAAACCCGATGGATCCATTGACAAGTACAAGGCACGCCTTGTAGCCAAAGGTTTTAGACAAAGAGAAAATATAGATTTCTTCGACACTTTTTCACCTGTCACTAGAATAACATCCATCAGGGTGCTCATATCACTTGCGGCTATTCATAACCTGGTGATACACCAGATGGATGTAAAAACAGCTTTTTTAAATGGTGACCTGGAAGAAGAAATCTATATGGAACAACCTGAAGGTTTTATAATACATGGGCAAGAAGACAAGGTCTGCAAGTTAGATAAGTCTCTGTATGGTCTTAAACAAGCTCCTAAACAATGGCATGAAAAATTTGACAACTTGATTTTGTCGAATGAGTTTAAAGTGAATGAAAGTGACAAATGTATTTATTACAAGATTGAAAATGGCATTTGCACTATCATATGTCTCTATGTAGACGACTTACTCATATTTGGTTCAAACATTCATGCCGTCAACAATGTGAAATCACTGTTGAGTAACAACTTTGATATGAAAGACCTTGGAGAAGCGAGTGTAATCCTTGGAATAAAGATTACTAGGTCAGAAAAGGGAATTTCTTTAGATCAATCTCACTATGTTGAAAAGATCCTAAAGAAATATAATTACTTTGACTGTAAACCTGCTTGCACACCATATGATCCAAGTGTGAAACTTTTTAAGAACACTGGTGAAAGTGTTAGACAAACTGAATATGCGAGCATCATTGGCAGCCTCAGGTATGTCACTGATTGTACTAGACCCGACATTGCCTATGTCGTGGGATTATTGTGCAGGTTTACTAGTAGACCTAGTATGGAGCATTGGCACGCTATCGAAAGAGTCATGAGATACCTTAAAAGGACCATGAGTCTCGGATTACATTATCAAAGATTTCCTGCTGTCCTTGAAGGATACAGTGATGCTGATTGGAACACTTTATCAGATGATTCCAAAGCAACGAGTGGCTATATTTTCAGTATAGCCGGTGGCGCTGTATCTTGGAAATCGAAGAAACAGACGATACTGGCTCAGTCCACTATGGAGTCTGAAATGATAGCACTAGCTACTGCTAGTGAAGAAGCAAGCTGGTTGAGATGTTTGCTAGCTGAGGTCCCCTTATGGGAAAAACCTTTACCAGCTGTGTTGATCCACTGCGATAGTACCGCGGCTATTGCGAAAATTGAGAACCGTTATTACAACGGTAAGAGACGACAAATACGTCGTAAGCACAGCACAATTAGAGAATTACTTTCTAAAGGAGCTGTTATAGTGGATCATGTACGCACTGATGATAATTTAGCAGATCCTTTGACGAAAGGATTAGCTAGAGAGAAAGTCCTGAATACATCCAAAAGGATGGGACTAATGCCTATAGATCAATGAGTCACTTATGATGGTAACCCGACCTAAAAGACTGGAGATCCCAAGAATTAGGTTCAATGGGTAATAACAAGTCATAGTGATATGAGATGAACATGCTATTTTATATATGAGAGAAGCATGATTCCTGAAGCGATATAAGGATGAGATAATTGAACTCTTAATGAGATCTATACTCTATGTGGAGTGGAGTACCTAGCTACAGGAGTACTCTTCTATGTGAATGTGGAAGTGGGGGCCGCTTCCTATGGAATTTCGAGGCAGAATTCCTAGAGCGTTCACTATACTGGGATATACGTGCATGGCCTTAAATGCACGGGCTTTTGAGAATACACCCTGTGAAAAGGTTGTGTGTGGGTTTGATGTCAGAGATAGAGTTCAAGACTACGAGTCACTCTTGTTGAATCTGAATCTTACTTACTATGCAAAGGTTCAAGTCAAGAGACACCTTTGTTTATGCACAATCTTATAGAAGCGTTTGACGCTATTTCTGAAACCTCTTTTTTTTAAATTCAAGTGGGGGATTGTTGGAAATGATGAAAAATTAATGGAAGAATTGTTGGTATTAATGGTGACATTAATGAGCTAGTGTGGTTGTGAATTGAAAAAATGAGAAGTCCCACATATGAGGGATACCACACTATGGAAGGGTATATAAGGTGGAGGTATGTACCTTGGGGTGTGCCCCAAGGGGTACCCCAATTTTGTGAAGGAGGGAGAACGCAAGCAAAGTTGGCCACCAAACACGCGCGCGCGCGCGCCGCCGTCCGTCCGGCTCGGCCCGGCCGGGCTCGGGCCTGGGCCTCGGCTTTGGTCTTGGTCTTGGTCTTGTGGTGTATTATTATTATTATTTTTTATATAAATGAAAAATAAAAAAAATTATTTAATTAAGTTTTAAATTAAATGCTTGCTTGCGTTTTACCTCTGATTGTTGCGTTAATTACGTAACTACCCTCCACCGAATCTACCTAATGATTTGATCCAGTCTTCTCCTTTTTGCCCGGTCAAAACCCTAACCCTAGGTGCCACGTAACTGCTGTTGCCCGGTCTTTATTCAAAGTCAAAAACCCTAGCGCACTTTCAGGTAGTCAAAGGCGCACGTTTTGGGTGGGCAGCGGTTTTGGAGCACACGTTTCCTGAGGTCAAGGTTTGGAACGGTCAACAGGAGCGCTCTGATGGATCCACTGATTTCTCTGATCCAGTTACGGAATTCCTCTATAAATAGAGAGCTCCCCTCAGTCGAAAAATCACACCAAAAGCACTCCGCTTCTGAGGCTTTTCTCTCTTCTCCCCCCGTTCTTACTTCTTCTACTTCTTCTTTTTTCTTGAGTGGCCTTCGTGCCATATTACGAGTGGTAGTCGTCAGACTGCCATATTGAGGGTGTAATTCGAACGGTTTTCTACGGTGCAGTAGAACTCCGTAACAGTGATATGGGCTGTTTTATCCTGGGGACTTCATGGTTGATAGTCTGCCTTGCACCTTTTGTGCAGTGCCTCGAAACGTCTTAAAGAGAGTAACCTAGTCCGCGACTCAACCAGTAATATTTTCGGTGGCATAAATTGTTTTTTCAAACTTTTTCAAAATTCAAAAATAACATACTCACTTTCTCAACCACCGCATGAATAAGCTCCAATCTCTCCATCGTATGTTCTACAGAGAGAATATTCGGCGCTATCAGTGTCACCGTTTTCCCATCCTCCTCATCCCACGCATTTATCGCGTGAAGGTTATTAAAACCAGGAACATCTAACCACTTCATCTTCGACTCATCGTTAGCGTAACGAGGAAGAATTCCGATTCTCGATATTTTCGAAGGATCCGATCCTATCGGTGAACCACCGAAAAACATCTCCAGAAGATTCATTCCGATCTGAATATCGCCGAACACAGCGTATTTTTTAGTAATCGCGAAATCGTGGAGAAACGTAGGTTTTGTCATGGAGAAAACGGGAACGTCGGCGGTTTTAACTCCGTTTGAATCGAAACGGAAGTAAGTTAAAAATGGTGGAACGAGACCGTAACGGAAAGCAAAGCATTCATTCGTGTCACGGTCGATTTTTGGATGCGCCGTCATATTTGAAAGGAGTTTGCCGTTAAAATCGCAACGGCCGAGTGTTTGGATGTCACCATTTGAGGTTAGTTTAATTTCATAAGGAAGATCTGATTCTCCCAAAGCGAAAAGACGGTTACCAAAGCGAGCCAAACTCGTGTTCGCCGTGCCAGTGCCGCTAGATGGATTGAATTGACCGGTTAAGACACGTGCCGCGGTTATGGATCCACGTGCGGCGGTAGCAATTAGTGTGTTGAAACCGGAGAAAAAGTTTGGAATGAGTGGGTAACCTGCTTGGTTTTCGATTTTGTATTTATAGGTTTTCACGTAACGGCTACAGAGTGTGGCTTTTCCGTTTGAGATTTTAACGGCGTGAAGCATACCGTCACCGTCGAAGAGATGGTAGGGTCCACGTGGAAGGAATTGTGGGTTTGAACCGTTTCTTATGTAAGCGCCGTTAAGGGATGGTGGGAGTGTGCCTTTTATGACTTCGCATTCTGTTGGAGAGAGTTCGTTAAGAACTGGTGCGAAGTTTTGGGATAACACGTGTCTTGGATCTACCGATTTTTTTATTGGAGGGTCTATGAAATTGTTTATGATGTTGTCGAATGCATTGAATATTAGTGCTGTTACTGAAATTGTTTCAGGTTTTGTTCTGTTTGCATTTTTTAAGGTTGGTTCGAGGTTTTTTTGGGTAGTTGTTGGGGTGGTTTTTAGTGCGTGGGTTTAGGGATTTTCTTCGGTTCTAATGGATGATATTTTGAGTGGAGTGATTGAAGTTGAGGGTAGTTTAGTTGTTATTACGATGGGTTTGGGGATCATGGTGATAATGTAGATTAGAGATATTGGAGAAGGAACTATTAAGCTTGTAATGAAAGAGTGAGAAAATTGTGATTTGTGTGAGGATTGAGGAGGGAACTATGATACTATTTATGTTAGATACAGGGCCGCCTAAGACCTAAGCTACTAAAATAAAAGTTTTAAGTCAACAACAATAATTTATTGTTTTAAATTTATTTAAGCCGCAAACAAATTATGTAACATCAAATAAAAGGTTCCGTAGGTAGAAAAAATACATCAATTAATAAAAGATAAATTTAAAACTAATATTATTTACATTATAAATATCTCTGTACGTGATGGATCCAACTTGGTTGAGTGGAAGGATGGAAAAAGAAATTAAGATTTAAAATTATGTAGCTAAATCAAATCCCACAAAATAAATAATGTAAAACACATGTCTAAAAATTGAAAGAGATATGAGATATAGTACAAGTCATATACATCAAACATATGATTACCTTTGAATAATCTAGTTGTGTCACGTGACATCCTTTATGTGGTTGTAAACTACCATTTTGATCGAATGGGTAGAATTAAATTTGCATTCAAAATTATCAAATTTATTTAGCACTTTCTCAATATAGTGAGATTGGGATAAACCAATATTTACACAATCTCTTATGATTTTAATTCATAAAATCGCATCTGCTTCATCTAAATCTTTCATATCAAAATTTTTGAAAAAAAAAATCTTTAGTTTTTTCTACTTCATCTAAATTAGTGTCAAATATTAACATATCATCCACATATAAACAAATCATAACACCATTTTCATTGTGAAATTTACTATAAAAATACTTGTCAGATCCATTTATTTTGTATCCATTAGAAATCACAACTTGATCAAACTTTTGGTGTGATTGTTTGGGTGCATGTTTTAACCCATTTAAAGACTTAGTCAATTTACACATTTTATGTTCTTGTCCTTTGATGACAAATCCTTCAGGTTGTTTGATATACACCTCTTCATTTATCGTTCCATTTAGGAAAACAGTTTTAACATCCCTTTGATGTATTACAAACTTATAGATGGAAGCTTGTGTCAAAAACACTCTTATGGATACAATTCTTACAACAGGTGCATAAGTATCAAAGTAGTCAAATACTTTTTTTTGTGTAAATCCTTTTGCAACAAGTCTAGCCTTGAATTTATCAATGGTACCATCAACTTTCATTTTCTTCTTAAAGATCCATTTACAACCTATTGATTTGGATCTTGGTGGGAGGTCTACTAGTTTCTAAGTTTTATTCCTTATAATTGAGTCCATTTCCTCTTGGGTAACTTCTTTCAAAAAACATAATCTTGAGACTTTATTGTCTCTTTAAATGTGTCAAGGTCACTCTCTAAATTATAGCAACTTGGTCTACAACTGCTGATGGAATCATTTGTTCCTTCTACATGGAAATGGAGAAGTTTGGTCCATAACTTTTCTCTTTTCTAATCCTTTTACTTCTTTTATATTCTAAACTTATCAAAATATCATTATTAGATACATTATTTTCTAGACTTTGTATATTAGTATGGACAATGTCATTGAGACATGAAATTGAATTAAATCTATTTTCTTGAAAAATTGCATCTCTTGACTAAATCATTGTATTTGTAGGATATGAGTCATTAGATTCAGTAACCATGAATCTATATGCGTTACTATTTTCAACATAGTCCAAAAATACACTTTCAATTCATCTTTCTCCCAATTTCTTTCTTTTTGGTTCAGGAACCTTAACAACTGCTCTACAATCTCAAACTTTTAGATAGTTAAGATTGAGTTTTCTTTTCTTCCAGAGTTCATATGAGTTTATCTTGTTCCTTTTATTATGAACTCTATTTAATAAATAACATGCAGTTAGCATGGCTTCACCCCAATAACCTTTTGATAAATCAGAATAAGATTACAGACATTTACCGTTTCTTCTAATACCTTGTTTTTCATTTTTGCTATTTCATTTTGTTGTGGGGAATATGGTGCAGTTGTTTGATGTACAATACTAATGGACTCAAAATAATTAGGATGATATAATTCTCCTCCCTTATTACTTCTAAAACATTTCTTCTACTTGTGCTTTAAATATTTACATTTTTCCTAAAACTTCATCCTTATAGTGCATTAAATAAACATAACAAAATCTAGTGTAATCATCAATAAAAGTGACAAAATACTTTTTACCACTAATTGTGGACCAACCTTGTAAATCACATACGTCATAATGAATTAATTCTAACACCTTAGAACTTCTTTCAACTCTTTTAAAAGATTGTCTTGTGATTTTAGTTAGCATGCAAGTAGCACATGAATTTGAATTTTTGTCAAAAGTCGAAATTAAATTTGATTTCATCATATCATTCAATTTTCTAAAATTAATATTTCATCTGTCTTACAATGAGCGTCGTTTAAATTTTTTACATACATATTAAGAAATGTAATAATTAGAAGAAAGAGAGAAGTTACTTTAGAGAACTACCTATCTTAACTATTGGTGGATTTTTCATTATTATCAATGCAAAGTATTATAATGCTTTGAAAGTTATGTATAAAGTAATGATTGAAGTGTAGAATAGGAAAAACAAATAATTAAAGTTGCATTAAAAATTGTAAATGACATTCATTTTGAGACAAATATTTTTTTTAAAGTGACATTCATTGTGAGACAAGGGGAGTATGCCTTAATCGCATATGCCATAAATCACAAGACTCAAAGATATAAATAGAAATCATATTATTATTATTGTTACTAACAATATTACCCTTGAACATATTCTCACAAAGATAACTCTTCCCTACAAACATACCCCTTTAGAGAGAATAAGTTTATGTCTTTCAAATACAGATTTGAAACCAAACTTATTAAGTAAAGGTACATAAATCAAGTTCTTTCTAACTTCAAGAACATAAAATACATCTTTAAGAGTAAGTATTTTTTCATAAGTGAATTCCATCTCTATTGTTCCTTCTTCTTTGACTTGGATAGTTGAGACATTTTTCATGTACAAAACACTTCTATCTTCTTCATCAATGATCTTGAATAGTTATTTGTTTTTGCACACATGGCGGGTTCAGAAATGAGTTCAGAAATGACAGCTACAAGATTGTCTTTTGTTGCATTTGAATTTTTCTCTATGTTTCATCATTACCATTCTATTTTTCACTAGACTTATCAAAACTCGATTTCTTTTCGGATTCTTGTTGTTGGGTGCCAATTGTGCATCCGGGCCCAATATGCCATGTTGTCCAATTTCATGAGCTTATTGGTTCTATCCTTTGTATGTATGGAAACAAATGGTTTGTGGCCAACATGTTCATATTTCAGCATATTATTGGTCAACGTTAATTGTGAATTCTAAATATGCTAATTTATTTGGATCTTGAGAAGCATTGATCAATTTCTTTAGTGTTCAAGCTTTCTAAAGTTTTAGATGTTTTGAGGTATAACAAGAAATTCTGTTTTGTATTTTGTGTTTTTTAGTGTTAAGATAAGAAGTATTAAGTATATTCCCTACCCCCACAATAAGAAAAGAAGAAAAATGTTCAAAACTTATTGACCTTGATACATGGATTCATTAGTTGCATTAAACAAGATATTCTCTCATGTTTGATCAAAATTCAATTGTTTACTGGGAGGATGGTTTGGTTTCTTACTGTGTTCATTTATCCTATTTTTTATACCTTTTATGTCAACATCTTCTTGCTTCCCTTTCTTAATGATTGCTTCTCTATATTTTTGTATCTTTACTCTTTCAACCTTAACTGTGAAATTTATTGTAGGGGTTAACTTACTGGATATTAATCGGGTTTCATTTTTAATACATTTTTCTCTTCTTTAATCTACATTGCTTACATAAAAATGTCATGAATACCTTCTATAATGATCATATGTTTTATTATTTTCATACATTTTAATATGTGAAAAATTATTATACTAAGCAGTATATGTACACAAATACAAATTATTCAAAACCCCATGTCCCCATGTATAAACCCCTCAAAAAGAAAAAGACATCCCATGTATAACGACTAACAATAATAATTGTTTTGTAGGACACACAGACACAGACTTTCCTTCCCTACGACAATGACCCCTTCATCAAGTCACTCTCTTTCACAAACAATCCGTGAAAACCATAAGGCACCCGCCGCGGCAACTTCACCTCCGCCACAACCTCCAACGACGCCGTCTTCGCATCCATCACCATAAACCTCGACTCTCCATTCTTCTCATCATGAATATAACTCACCAAATAACCATCATCCTCATCGCCATCACCCTCTTCCCTCCCCACAAAAAACGGCTCACCACCATAACAACCTTCTCCAAACATCCTACACCCAACTTCCTCACCTTTCAACACATCAATCTTAACAACCCCCGAAATTTTCGGCATTGGATCCCCTACCGCCGCATACACATACCTATTCCTCTTCCCCATAAACTCGTTATTTATCACTCCAAAATCCAAATTCCTCGCCGATAGAGGTTTTCTCGATACAATCCCCGTTTCAACGTTGATACTCACTTTCTCAACCACCGCATGAATAAGCTCCAATCTCTCCATCGTATGTTCCACAGAGAGAATATTCGGCGCTATCAGTGTCACCGTTTTCCCATCTTCTTCATCCCACGCGTTAATCGAATGAATGTTATTAAACCCAGGCACATCAAACCACTTCATCTTCGACTCATCCTTAGCGTAACGTGGAAGAATTCCGATTCTCGATATTTTCGACGAATCCGATCCCACCGGAGAACCACCGGAAATCATCCCCAGAGGATTCATTCCGATCTGAATATCGCCGAACACAGCGTATTTTTTAGTAATGGCGAAATCGTGGAGAAACGTAGGTGTTGTCATGGAGAAAACGGGAACGTCAGAGTTTTTAACTCCGTTTGAATCGAAACGGAAATAAGTTAGAAAAGGTGGAACGGGACCGTAACGGAAAGCAAAACATTCACCTGTATCGGCGTCAACTTTTGGATGCGCCGTCATACTCATGAAGAGTTTGCCGTTAAAATCGTGACGGTGGAGTGTTTGGATGTCACCGTTTGTGGTTAATTGAATTTCATAAGGAAGATCTGATTCTCCCAAAGCGAAAAGACGGTTACCAAACAGTGCCAAACTTGTGTTAGCCAAGCCAATGCCGTTAGATGGATTATACTGACCAGTTATGACACGTGCCGCGGTTAATGAGCCACGTGCGGCGGAAGCAATAAGCGAGTTGAAGCCAGAGAAGACGTTGGGAATGAGTGGATAGCCTGCTTCGTTTTCGATTTTGTATTTGTAAGTTTTAACGTAACGGCTACAGAGTGTGGCTTTCCCGTTTGTGATTTTAATGGCGTGAAGCATTCCGTCACCGTCAAAGAGATGGTAGGGTCCACGTGGAAGGAATTGTGGGTTTGGGCCGTTTCTTATGTAAGCGCCGTTAAGGGATGGTGGGAGTGTGCCTTTTATGACTTGGCATTCTGTTGGAGGGAGTTCGTTAAGAACTGGTGCGAAGTTTTGAGATAACACGTGTCTTGGATCTACTGATGGTTTTATTGGAGGGTCTATGAAATTGTTTATGATGTCGTCGAATGCGTTGAATATTAGTGCTGGTACTGATTGTTCTTGTTTTTTTCTGTTTGCAATTTTGAAGGTTGGGTTGGGGGTTTGGGTAGTTGTTATGGGGGGTGTTGGGGTGGTTTTTACTGTTTGGGTTTGAGTTGTTTGGGGCTTTTCTTCGGTTCTAACGGATGATACTTTGAGTGGAGGGATTGAAGTTAAGGGTGGTTTAGTTGTTATTATTATGGGTTTTGGGACCATGGTGATAAGAAAGAGTAGATATTGGAGACGGAGTTATGCTAAAGCTATGTATTGTAATGAAAGAGTGGGGGGTGTGTGAGAATTGAGGAGGGAACTATGATCCTACTTATCTTGTGTTGGATGGGAAAAATACAATATGTGATGGGATGGTTGATGCCTTGTTGAGATGAAAATGAATATTAAGATTTTAATTTATGTATAGCTAAATCCTGCAAATAATTAAGGTATATGCAGGACACGTGTTTCAACTTTATTAGTGTTTTTAGTCCAATATATGAGTATCTAATTTTTATCTAAAATAAAACAAATGTGAAGAATAGTGACTGCACATAATTTTTGAACTACAATATAACAAATTTAATTAGAAGATAAAGATAAAGGAAATTGAGAAAATTAAAGTTGGGCGAATAATACTCCAAAATTAGATCCCTCATTGTTTCACGATGACATTTTGAGTGACTATCGACCACAATAAAAAAAGGCATTAATCCAAAAATAGATTCCTCGTTGTTTAAATATGGGAAAATTGTTTCCGATAATATTTACCAAATATCTTATAAACGTGAGATGTTGAACATCTAAATCATGCTTGTGTGGTTTAATTACGGATAAAATCAGCAAACATTTATACTATATCTGAAGTAGTAATAAACTAAGATAGTACAATTCATCAAGAAAAACTGTATAAATATATTATGACGTGTTGTTTGTAATGATGAAGAACAACATAAACAAGAATTTTTTTGATCATTTGTCGAATATAAAAATTAACTAATCTTGTAGGACCTCTAACAAAAACTAAGTATTTTTTTTTCTTACCTTTTTTTTAACAGAATAGGAGACTGACATCTTGTAGGACCTGTTTTTATTCTATGGAAGCTCCATCAAGAGAGTTTTTTTATCAATATATTTCTTTTTTTCAAAATGTTTATCAAATTGCCACTTTTTCAAAAACTATTATCAAAATGTTCAACTTTTTGGGCCACGAAGCAAGTCGTTACGGGGTGCAACCTCCTGAAAAAGTTTTTTTTCAGGCCCAGTGGGAGGTCGCTGGCTGGGGGTGCGACCTCCTATTAGGGGTTTTATTTTATTTTTTGTCTTTTTCTGTTTTTTATAATTTTTTTATTAATTAATTAATTATAATAATAATAATGAAAATAATACATTAATAATAATAATAATTAATAAAAAATAATGATAATAATAATAATAATAATATATTAATAAATAATAATAATAATACATTAAAAAATTATTATTATTAATTAGTTATAAATAATAATAATAGTTATTTTTATTATAAATAATACATTAATAATAAAAACCTTTGAAGATTTCATTGAATTCCAATTTTTCGAAGCATAAAGTTCGAACGAGTAAGGCCAAAATTTCGAAAGGCAACATTCGAAACTTTCATTCAATCTGAAAGTTTCGAAATGAAAATTCTGAAACTTTCCCATTAAATGAAATTTTCAAAACTTTCCCATTTCGAAACTTTCCATTAAATGAAATTTTTAAAAGTTTCCATTTCGAAACTTTCTCATTATTATTATTAATGTAATAATAATAATAATAATACATTAATAAATAATAATAATTAATTAATAAATAAATAACAATACATTAATAAATAATAATAATAATACATTAAATAATAATAATAATAATAATAATTTTGAAATTGAAACCTTTGAAGATTTCATTGAATCTTAATTTTTAAAACTTTTCATTTCGAAACTTTCCCATTATTATTATTATTATTATTATTTATTTTTTATTATTAATGTATTATTTATAATAAAAATAACTATTATTATTATTATTATTATTATTTATAATTAATTATTAATATTAATAATAATAATTATTATTATTTTTTAATGTATTATTATTATTATTTATTAATGTATTGTTATTTATTAATTAATTAATTATTATTATTATTAATGTATTCTTTTTATTATTATTATTATAATTAATTAATTAATTAATTAAAAAATTATAAAAAACAGAAAAAGACAAAAAAAAATAAATAAAACTCCTAGTAGAGGTCGCACCTCCAGCCAGCGACCTCCCACTGGACCTGAAAAAAAACTTCTTCAGGAGGTCGCACCTCCCATAACGACTTGCTTCGTGACCCAAAAAATAGGACATTTTGGTAAAGATTTTTGAAAAAGTGGCAATTTGGTAAACATTTTAAAAAAAAGAGATATATTGATAAAAAAACTCCCATGAGTCCACTTCTTTTTTTATTAATAAAATTAACATTCAAGAGTCCACTTCTGCTCAACAATGAAATCATTGTACCATATTGAGTTGAGACTAAATTTCTGAAAATTGAATATAAATTACTAGTTTATTAAATTTTGGTTGACACAATCTACTAACTTAATACCACGAAATCTAACTAATCTTCAATGACTAAATATCATGTTCTAGCAAAACTTTAGATCTATGCCACTAAATAATGGTTAGAACGAGAACCCCAATTAACAAGAATAAAGATGCAAAAGGAAAACAAAAAACCACGTTTGTTAATGCAGTACATTTCTATTAACTTTAATAATATCTAACTTATATTTTTTGCTTATGCTCGAAGTGTACACTTATCACTAACCATAAGTTATATCCAAAAGTAATATTGCTAATGATTTGTAATTTGTTTGATGTAAAACTCAAAAAATTAACCAACTTATAGTTAAAATATGTAAGAGCTCTCTTGATTACGTTTTACCTCAATCAAATCATATTTTCAGCAATTCAAATCATGAATAACATAATAATGTTGGTAAGAGTATGATCTTCTTCTATTTACTCTTTTATTTTCTCTTATGTCGTGAGAGTGATAGATAAAAAAATATTATTTTATTAAATTTTATTTTATTTATACAAATTCATTAAAAAATTATTTTTGTATCTAAAATTCTTGTGGTAGAGAAAAAGAAAACAGCAAAAGAACAAAATCCTAATTTTATTAAGTTATACAATTGTGTGGTGACAATAAAGCATACAACAAAATTATGATATTTGTATTTAGAATCAATAAATGCGCAAATGATCCACTTTTCTTTCAGCCATTCAAAAGATTAGGTGTCTCTATCAATTTTCCTAACCACATAATTGCCCGATTTCAATTTGTTATTTTTGTTTCTCACAGAGTGATTATCCAAAATGAAATTGAAATGGGAGGGATTTTAGTTTGGATAAATAATAAATAAATACCAAGGAACCACAAAAATATTCAATATCATGCATTTTTGTGTCCATGTAAAACAAAGCAGTTTCTTTCTTATATATATATAGATATTTTTCTACATAAATTTCGGCCTAAAAAAATATTTTGCATTTTTGGGGTACGAGTGGAATCATGACCTTGATTTTTTTTTTAAGAAGTGCTGTTTGGAATATGAAGTATTTTAGTATAGTTGAAATTGTCTCCACCTTGTTGCACATTATTTGAGATAATGGCATTAATATAGTAGATTTTAGAATAGCTAATTTTTTTAATACAAAATAGCTAAAATTATTTTGATAATAAAGGAAATAAAAAACAAGATTAGAAGTCATAGGACTAAAATAGAGGCAACAAGGAACAGAACTGCGCAATGGAAACAGAATCAACCAATGTAATGTAAACCCAAAAAGAAAATAAAAATAAAAAATTACAAAAGAAGTACTCTTTCTGCTCATTATTATAATTATAAGGATAAAAATCTTAAATCTTTTTTCAATGAAAATAAATAAATTTTGATCACTGTTATAAGAAAAAAATTGTCTACTCTTGAACTATTTAATACTAATACTATTATTTCTAATATATCATTTCTTTAATTTATAAATATTCAATGCAAGCAGTTGAGTGTTAAGACACTAAAGTGAAATATAAGCAGGTAAGTTTTCCTACTAAATATATATAAAATAAAATAAAAAACAATCTAATAAAATTGACTTATATTGTACATGTAATTTAGAAAATTAATTGTAGTTAACTGAATTTCTTAATTATCGTAAAAACAATCTAATCTTTTTTGTTTGCTCTAATAATAGTGTATGGAAGAAGTAGTAAAATTAAATGACATTATCCACGAGCAAACATAAACTTGGATGTACTGACATGGTGTTGGCTTAGTGGATAAAAAGAAAAATAACTTGAGTTTAATTTTTAAAGTCGCTCATTTGGGAGGTTCTTAAAACCCATTTGAAAAGAAACAAATCCTGCTTCTAACCTTAAGATTACTCTCATAGCAAGCCTAAAAGACCTAAGTCGTGAATACACAGTAAGACGTTTAAGTTAGGTCAAACCTAAATTCTAAGATGATATTAGAGTCTTTCTAAGATACGTCAGACCACCTGAGTCAGACTTCAAATGTCCAATCTTGAGCATGATGAAAATATATTAAGAGTCTCATATTTGATCAGATAAAATTTGACAATATATTTATAAGCAAGGATAATGTTTACGTTACAATCAATTTTGTAGGTTTGAGTAGGCACAACCTGAATTCTCATTGTCTTGTGTGGTTCAAAGGCCCTAATCATAGTGGGTTAGAAACAAATATATATCTGTGCATGTGCAGTGTTGGGCTAAGATTATAGGTATTGTACGCACAACCTATTATCCATGTTGAGTTAAGCAGATAAAAGTTGTCTGCCTCCAATTTCAGTAGCATTCACTTTCGAGCAATTTGGAATTGGTGAAGCTAACACCAGTAGATAGCAATTGGGTTTGGTGGTTCACCAATCTCTTCAAAGATAAATTATAGGTGGGTACAGAGTTCTTAATCGATTGCCACGTTCCTTATGTGGCCCCAACTTACTATAAAGTTTATCTTCAATTACCACTAGTTCCAACTTTTTCTGAACGAACCTCTAGCTCTAACTTGTAAGAAACTTTTTCAAACCAAGTTGAATTTGGAAATATCTTTGTTGGTGTCAATTTTCAAGTTAAATGCCTGTCACGCCAATTACACCCCACCGATAACCAGCTCAAGGAAGCGAATGCGACCTTATGCAATAATTCATTACAATAATCCAATGAGAAAATTTTAAATGATCCACCGTAGAATTTGTCACGTGCTACTATTGTGAACCATCATCTCGGTAGTCCACAAAATATCAATAAAAATTTACCTGTTATAGGTAGTTCATCTGTCTTTCTCCAAGTTTCTGATATTTATTCAAGGGTCTCATTATTATTTGAAAATTGCATAATAAACCTCAAAGTTTCAAACATGGAGACTTCTGCAAATTCTAAGAGATGTAGTTGCCTCGCCTATAGAAAGGAGCAGATCGGAGAGTCTGGTGACAGTGGCTGAGAAGACAAACTCGCTGCTGATATGATGGACTTGCTGCATACGGTTTTTAATGCCTGCTTCCTCCTGCCTGATGTTCATTGTATGTTGCTGCTACATGAACAGAGTTTATGAAGTCACTCTGCTTTACGAAGCCAAGGTACAGCTGCATAATTATAGTACTGATTACTGGTATGCAGGATTTTGGTTTAACTTTAGTTTTCAACGCGGTTCCATATTCTAACCAGATTACTGGTATTCAAAATATTGGTATGCAAATCACTTGACAAAAGCCATTTGGTATTCAGAACTGATTCCAAGTATGAATACTGATACTGATAAAACAAGCTATTTCTAATTTGGTATTCATAATTGATAAAACAGGTTACTGGTTTTAATACTGATAAACATATCCATTATACTTCATTTTTTTTTTGGACAGAATTTATACTTTTTCTTGGAAGACTATACAAACTGTTTTTGAATTAATATCCTTTAGCATCTATGATTTTATCATGCTATCAGCATTTTTTTTTCATCAAATCAAATTCACATTCATATGCATGTTTACTCTCTATAATGTAGTATTCAAATTAGAATTCTTTATGCAATTGAAGACAATCATAAGTTTGAAACTGCAAAAGTATGTGTAAATTTCATATATTTTAAAAGTTTCCATTCATCATCTTTAACATTTCTATGTACAACCTACTTAGTTAGTTTGTGCTTGAAAAGTTAGAACTGCCACAAGCAATCCTAAGTTTTTCAAGCAGTGATTCATGTGGATGCACTCCAGCTGCCTTCATCTGATACACAAACTTAACAGCTTCAATGTACAAACCATTCTGTATGTAACCCATAAGCATGGCATTCCAACTATCAACATTTCTTTCATTTCGGGCCGTTTCAAATACCAGTTTTGCATCTCTCAGTAACCCACTCCTTCCATACATGGCTATCAAACTACACTGCACGTAGTTATCTGAGTCGAGTCCAAGTTTGACAGAATCAGCATGAACCTGTTCACCGCAACTTCCATAATTCCGCATCCTTCCACATGCTTTCAGAACACTGGAAAATGTAAAACTGTCTTTCTTTACCCCTACTCTTCCCATCTCTTTGAAATCGCTAAGAACCTGAGTGAAATGCCTCTCCCTACAACCACTCACGATTTTAGCAGTCCAAGTCAATGTATTATGACGCAACACTCGATTAAAAACTACATTTGCATCTTCCAAACACTTGAATCTCCCATAAAATCTGATCAAAGAGCTACTAATAAGCACATGGTCACAAGCACCCAACTTTAATAAACATCCATGAACTTGCATTCCTAGAGGGACATTCACAGTGCAGGCACAAGCCGTGAGAAGACAAGACCAAAACCATGGTAAAAAAGGAAACTCCACCACACCCAATTGGCGTAACATGCGCATAAAAACATCTATGGAATTCTCATAATCAGAATTTTCATAATAAGCAACAAACAAGATAGCCCAAGAATGAAAATTCCTGACAGACATTTCGTCAAACACATGGCGTGCACTTTGTAACAAACCGCACGACACAAACATGATGAGAACCCGATTGAGCAAGGTCAAAGGAAGTTGAATTCCACTCCTTATGATGTGGCTATGCAACTCAGTGGCGGTTTCTGGGTCGCCGGAAAGAGTGCATTCTTTGACCAAAGAGGTGTAAATATCAATGGGTATAGGAAAGTGAAGAGCGTCCATTAAGGGCAAGATGTGTGAAGTTGTGGCACTTTTTCTCTTATTGTTGTTTTTGTTTTTGGTATTGTTTTTGTTCCTGGGAGGAGTAACTGTAAGGGGTTGTGAAGAAGGGTGATGAGGGAAATTGTGAAGGAGAGAGAGGTGTATGAGTTTGGGGTTGCGGAGGGGTAATCGAAGGTGGAGTTGGTGGTTGGAAGAAGGAGAAGTGATGTTTGTATTGCGGATTGGGGGTGTCGGCGGTGGAGCAGCAATGGCTTCCATTTCTCATTCAACTGCACAGACAACCTACGACTACTCGCACAAATTGTTTTGTTCTGTTATCGCCGTTTTTTCCATTTTTGGAAACTGTCTTGTCCTCCTATATATACACGTTTGAATTCAGCAACAATTCTTACGCACATTCGACAAAAAGCAAAATATACAAGTCATTTTTTAATTATTTTTTAAATAATTAAAAGAATAAAAGGTATAACTAAATTTGAGTGCAACGGACCATACAAAAGTGAAAGTATAATATTTGGAGTATAATACAAAAGTCAAATTCCTTTAAATTTTAAATTTGAATCTTTTTTCATACAATACTTCACTTTTATTTTCTTTTATAAGTTTTTAACAAGTGACATAAAAGTACTTATTAGACTATTTATTAAGAGTCTAAATTTCATATAACCATAATATCACTTGAAAGAATTCATTTCCATTCTTTATTATTCTCATTTACAAATTTGATCCTCATTTCTAAGTGGACCCGTTTTTAAAATATGGACATTTTCTCAACTTATACATCTAAGATTTTTTATGATGCAGTAAGTAGATATTTATTTGGCATTTGAGTTGAAGATGAGAATTAATTGTTCAAATTTAATTGTTCAATTAGACATGGTCTTACATAAAAATTGATTGCGTTTATGATATAGATTTATGTATATTTCAATTATATAAAAATTAGTTTTGAAGTAAAAATTCATTAAAATAATGTCACTCATCAATTCAATCTCAGATAAACATCTCACTTGCGACATCACACCAAAATTTAGCTCAAAATGTATAGGTAGAAACTAGAGGATCAAAGACAAAACCTATATTTAAACCTAAATTTGATGTCTGTTTAATTTCTCTGTACATAAATCATGAAAATTAACAAAGGAGCATGAAATGAGTAAATCCAACATTTCACTAAACACCACCATGAAGGACAGTAGTATACTAGTATTGGTAAGAAAAGACAGATCTGAATCGCTTACTTTTAAGAGGGAAAGACACCAAACATACTTTTGTCTCTATCTCTCTCTCCTGTATCACTCACTTTAGTCTTATCTATAATTTCTCCCTCATAAAATATACTAAAATCACCATAACATTCCCGCCACAAAAGTAGCCAATCCATTTGTCCTAAAAGACAAATGCCATACATATAACAGAAACAGCCATAGGGGAGTAAAAGAAAAGGCAAAGAATGAATAGGTATTGCTTATTAATATGAATTGAGAAAACAACGATTTTGCACAAACAATGTAGAATAATAATTTGGAAAAGTTTACGGGAAAAGCAATTAGAAAAATCCAACAGAGAAAAATTAGATGTCAGCTTCCTCCAACATGACTATTACAACAACCCCATCAAAAAGGGGAAAATGGTAAGGGAGTGAATTGATATCATATCATATCATATGATACAAATGAAGGACAAAACAAAATTGTGTTGGCACTTGTACAAGTCAAGACAACAGCAAGCAAGTCGTTGCTTGTTTTGGGAAATGTTTCCCCACATTGTTTCTATAGTGTGTTTGCCAAAAAGGCCTTGACTTTTTCTGTCTTCAGCATTCACTTGAAGCCTCCACATTGCCGAATATCACCAGCTGATAAATGAGAATTCATCTAGTGTCATTGTCATCAGGACCGGAATCTATCTCCTCACACAATTTCTCAAGCATCATTGGACTCGAAGGAGATCGGTAATCAATGGATTGTAAAAAGTTGAAATAAGCATACTTAATGTCAAATTGCATATCATACCCTGCATAAAATAATACAATTTGTATCAAAATTTCTTATTAACATTGGATATGGACCAGAAAAGAGGTTTGATCCTTACAATAGTTTACTGCAATAGTTAATTCTCCATCATCCCCGCTCTGTCTAACATGATGAAACCACATACTTGGCCTGCATTCATTTCATCATGTCATTACTACCATTACCATATACATAAATATATACACACACACAAAAACGACACTCAACAATACGATTAGGGATAATTTGAATCTCAGAAAGACACACAAATATCATCAATTTCATGAACTCATTACGCTGTATGGCAAAAATGTTGAACAGCACACCTAGGTAAATGTTGTATGGCTATCTAGCAGGGATGATATCATGATATGCCATAGATATGCAGCATCGAAAAACACAAGGAATGCTTAATATGTATTATTGGAGTCGTTAACCAGTTAACCGCTATAGCTTATCAGCTAACAGAATTCACTCACTTCAGTCATTGAAATAACTGATTGATTGGTCATCTGTAAATTACAGAGCGTGGAAGCAGTGGCTAAGTCTTTAACGCTTCAATTTGATTCCATCTCAACAATTATATGGTTAAATCAGAAATTTACATTGAATCTTTCGCTAGTGGATATGGAGATTATAAGTAGGGTAAAGATCTTTAAGTGAGATTAATTTCAATAAACTAGTTAAAACTACTGAAATTATTCATTGAGCCTATCAAGTTCAATGGTGTTGGAGAAAATGGAAAACTGAAAAGTACAATGCATGATTAGGAACCTCACATGGATATATGTAATTTTCAGTTTTAACAAAGTAATAACATCAGACTAATATCCCAAAATTTAGATACAGATTCAAACTCAGATTTTGGTTCATGATCTGCTTCTCCACTTCAGAATCCAAAGTAAAGAGTTCTGAAGCCAGGTTATGTTCGGATGAGGTATCACACATCAGCATCTCTGGTTGTGCATAATCTACTTATCTTAATTTATATCATTTGTAAATGAAACATGGCAGAATTTTATAGCTCTACTTCCCACCATTTTCACTCCAAATCCGTGCCTTTCTAAACTAGTAATTTGTGAAAGAAAGATCCCATGTATCATGGGTCTCTGACATATTGCAAAGCCAAGTTGCTTAATCATGAATATTGTGGTATCACAGCATGGTTTAAATTTGAATTAGCATAAAAACTGGAGTGTGCACTTTGCAATGCTGCTGCGTTTTCATACATGTAAATAAAACATAACCAAACCAAAGGAATTTATAAACAGTAATATAAAACCAGCAAAACGAAATACTTGGAAATAAAGAGATGCTGATATATTGAGGATATCATCCAACAGAAGAAAGATTAAAACACAGATAGATGATGCAATGCAAAAGAAGGAAATCAAATTCATACAAGTAGAGAATCTCCCCAGCTTTGACAGTACACTCAAACGGTGGAGGGCCATTGAAATATAACGGAAACTTGGAAATCTCATCCTCTAAGTTCTCCGCGGAAGGAAAAGGGTCCACACTACACCAAGGAACATATCTAGTCGGCTTCTCAAGTTCCAAACCAAACTCTCCACTATCCTACAAAAAAAAAAACAAATCCCACAACAACCCAAATGAATTTAACTCCAAAAGCTAAAACCTTTAACACTAAAACAAAAACCCCATTTGCATTCACTTATTTGCGCTTATCTAATTAGCATAAGCACTTTGGAAACTACTTATGAGAAGTTATGAACAAAATAAAGTCTCCAAGATAGCTTCAAACATGTCTGTTAAGTTGTTTTCAGTTTATTTCTATAAAGTCTCCAAGATAGCTTATGAAAATAGTGACTTTATTTTACACAAGCACTTATCCAAAGAATGCCTAAACCACAAACCCCATAAAATGAAAAAGAAATAAAATTAGTTAATTAAATGAAAAAATAAGTATACTTGAGAATATGTATAAGTAGCAGCAGGGTAGTGACGAATGTAGAATCGATGAACATCAGTAGGAGGGAACAAAAGAAAGTGTTTTTCACCAGTCACAACAGCGTAGAGATTCTCGTAATGATCCTTATGGAACGAAGTATGAGAGTAACGGTTACCAATCCAAAGGTTAACAGCTTCGGGTTCCGAACCAAAAGCTTCGGTAGCCCAAGCAATATGAGAATCACAGTCATTAGCAAGAGAACAATACTCCGAACGAAAACAATCGTTCTGCTGCTGCGCGTACGCCACACGCTCGGAAGGGTTAGAGGAATTGATTAAACGGAGCGCGTCGGGGAAAGGCAAGCGCTGCACGTGCGCGGAGGCAAAGCAGAGAGAGGAAGGGGAAGTGGGGAGAGGGGCGAGGGAGTCGGCGGCGCCGGTGGGGGTGAGGTGGAGGGAGACGGTGGTGGAAGAGAGGGTTTGAGTGAGGTAGGAATGGTTGGTCCATGAAGAGAGTGATGGCCAGTGAGAGATTGAGTTGGAAATGATGCAAGGTTTGTTTGGGTTGATGAAGTTGCGGAGGAATTGGAGTGGAGTTGGTGGAGATTCTAATCTCTCTATTATTCCATTGCTTCCTAAACTCACCTCACGAACTTCACTCCATAGTTCTTCTATCTTCTCATCACTACTCTACCAATCTATGTTTTTTCACTCTCTGTTTCAATATTTTTTCAATTTTACTCTCCTTTTATTTTCAATAAAAAAACATATGTTTATAAAAAATGTTATTTTTTCAAGTGTAACCGAAAATGAAAATGGTGTAACTAACAAAATTGATATTTAATTCATAAATATCTTTGAAAGTCAATATTTTTGAATTATTTTGATCCTCGAATATATCTTGTTTTAAATATGACGACTGTTGTTTATTTCGGCCGAGTCTCTAAACTCTTCAAAAACATGTAAATTCGTACAAAAAGTGTTGATGCAGAGGTGATAGTTTATGTATGCTCTAACAAGTTTCATATAAATAGAGATTGTTACTTTTTATAAGTTGCTAAGATCTCCTGTTTATTTTAACAAAATGGCATAAAGGTATTTGTATAATTTGTGGCATATTAGTCGAATAACATCAAATTTGTCTGAGGTTTATGTGCCAACTATACAAATTTAGTTAAACAGTTAATCTAAACTAAGCATAGACTCAATCTTTAGCGCAAAAAATCTGTGTGGTTTTCTGTTTCCAAATTATTTGACCCTTTCCGGGTCAGTCGATTCACTGACATTGACAAAAAGCATCTTGGCTTGTGGTTTTAGTCAAAATACCATTTGGTTTCAACAATTTGTAGTTGTCTTCCTGCCATTACACCAGCAGAGTTGCATGGCAAAGAACCAATAACGCCCTTGAACTCCTATACATCTTGAATCCTCATGAAAAGCATTGCAGCAATTGGTCGGGTACGAAAACCACCAGCCATTCACCATATCAGCTACTCACTCCGTGGTGCCCGGCCGAATCCTATTAGGCAAAGGCCTTGCGATCAGTCCATCTGCGATCCAACCAGCTGATTCTCCATCATTTCTAGCATGATTGAATTCCCTTTCTGCGTATTCTAGAGATATCCGCAACCTCCCACCAGGTTTGCAGTCATAAAGGGCTCCTCGTCCTTCAATTCCTGCATTCTTCTCTAACCAATAAAGATAGTTGACCTGAAACAATGCCTTCAGCATATCCAGCTGTGAACAGTGTTCTTTAAGCACCACCTGAATCAAGAACATGTGCTAGTTATGACCCACGAAACACAATAGAAAATGTTTGCAGTTATAGTTGCCACTTGTCTCCCATGTTGAGACAGGTAAACTTGATGTACCAATTTGCTAATGCCTTGTAGAAGGCAAACCAATTGACAAGTAAACTTGAAAGTGAATATGGTTAGTCAACTTACACAGAATTTTCCCGTGTGCTCCGACAAGATGTAGCCTTCATTTTTATAAAGCGAAAAGAGAGCAAGCACTTCCTCCTTATTGTGGATAATTTCACTGAGTTTGGATCCAAGCTGCAGACGGCTTTCAATTTCTACGGCAGCATCCTTTGCTTCAGATGATAAAACAATTGATTGTGCCTATAACAAAAGTGAAGTCATAAATAACCTTAAGATATAAACTAAAACACAAACAAATAAATAAATCAATTATTAGTATATAGCAAATTTGTAATCAGGAAGACAGGACCATTGTCTTAAAGATTTAAATTGCACATTAACTACAATAAGAAAAGAAAGATGAACTCACTTTGTTTGCAAAAGATGCATTTAATATGGGTACAGCTGGAAATAGTGGCTCCTCATCATTGACCTCTTTAACTGGAGGAGCCTGACCACTCAGTAGATATTCACTGAAAACCAAACCTGGTAAAATAATCAATAAATAAAACATAAAGTTTGACCCTTTAACAAACAAATCAAACCCCAGTAGTAGCATTTCTAGATTTCAAGTCCTCCAATAAAGCCTTAGTGTTTCATCAACGGCATAAACAAATTCTTTTCTAGAGTAGTAACGGAACACAGCTTCAACACAATTGAGTGTGAGGGTGTGAGAGACTTAAGAGAGAGAGAGAGAGAGAGAAGAAATTACTTGCACGATAAGGATTTAATGTCCGCAATTGAATGGACTGGTAAGACTTTAGATTGCAGTACATGTGGACCCAAGTCACAACACAAAAAGAAGCAAGAACGAGAGGCGTGGAAGAGCCTATGCAGTTACCGAGTCCTATACCAAGAGCGATACCAATAAACCTGCTTGCCATTCCTTGAACTTCACCTTTAGCAATTACCTATAATTTATTATTTTTCAGAAAGAAAATAATATACAAGTAAAAGAAACATGTGTTGAAAAAATAAATAAATCGTGATTCATGCCACTAGTAGTAGTTGATGGAGGTCTTCCAAACAACAACTTGAAGTGATTACTGTACTGTTGTTGTGTCATTAAATTAAAACTCCTATATAATCAAACTGAAAAGGATCTATTTTTCACCTCAGCGAAATTCCTTTGAGCAGCAAAACCAGCAAAGAAACAGCTCCTGGTAGAAGCCTGTGAAAAGAAAATCAGCTTTAAGTTTAAATTCGATGTTACTACCTAAATTTTCAATATTCTGAATGTAAATAAGTTAGGCATAGGAACAGAAGTTACCTATTGGTGCCAAACAGAAAAAAAGATATATTTTTTTACTCGCATATGATTATGCTTCCACCCCAACCATACAGCAGAGTGTTTGGTGTTAGTTTTCATTTTTTTATTTTAAAACACAATAGTAAAGTTTGGTTTTCATGGTAAAATACAAGTTAAATTATATATTTTTTTAAAAAAGGACAGAATTAGACATGAGATTGGAAAATGATTAATTTTGATTCCACTTTACAGTTTAATTCCATTTTGTCTGTGTGCCAAGTGTTATCTTAATTTTGAAATTAATCATAGTGAAAGAAAAGCATCACGCACGAAATTTTTCTAAAACATAAGTAGATTAAGTGAACAATTTTCATATCATTGTGAAACAGTTCAAACTTTAAAATCAATTCTGGAAACATGGCAGATGAATGGAACTGAAATCCAAGACAACTCAATGGTTGGTTAACAAGTACTTACCACATCTCAATGACTCAAAACACTTAATTTTCAATATCCTTCATATTTTGCCAAAACAGTTTGACAATCACACATACATACACCGGATGACTGGAATGGCTGAAGTAGAACCATTGTGTAAGGTCTGGCTTTTGAACTACCTCAAACAGGCTCTTAGAATTTGGATTGGGTATAATTCAACCTTACAAAACTGACTTATAAGGTTAGAGATGTTTCCCACTTATATAAACACATTTAAGGTCATATCTCATCCAATCTGAAAAACACACAGCTCTCACAGCCAAGACTGGACATCTGAGTGTGACCTGATAGCGGATAGCCAACAAATCTTGAATTGACTTTGATACAATCTTAGGTTTTTAATCTAAGTTTTTGATCTAAGATACTCTAAAATTATAAATTGATCTTACAAGATAAACTAAGATACTACAATATAATATAAAGATATTACAAAATAATTTCTAACATTCTAACACAGGCATAATTGACTATCCAAAACAAAACCATTTAAAGACATTGCAATATCAAGTAATAGATTAATTTCTACTTTATAGAGGTTCATTCATATAATGAAAACTTTCATCACCTGAATCAATGAAGCAGCAGAGCGAGACGCCCCGGCAACAGCGCCAATAGGCACAAACAAATGAGGGAAAGCAGGAGTACACATCTCCAAACCAAAAGCAGCATTTTCAAGAAGATCAGCAAACAATCTCCACCCTTTTGGGTTAACATCAAAATGTCTACCAAAATCAGACAACAAAATCTTACTAAGATACCCAATTCCATCTTTAAGCACCCAATTGATAGCAGCAGCAGTTGGAATAGCCCCTTTTCCCAATCCAACAGCATAAAGCAAAGCTTGAGTTGCCAACACACCACTAACCTGACAAGCAACACCTTGAACACCTCTCCACAATGAATACTCCAAATAATCACTAGTCACACTGTTGGGAAACCCTTCAGGAAGCATCAACCTCACCATGAATTCTTTGCACTTGTTGTACAAAAAGCTAGGAACTTGTGAAACGTTTAGGGATGATAACTCAGAAAAGAACGTGGGATTTGAAGCAACGAAAATGTCCTTTAAATGATCAGGGAAAAGTTTGATAAAGTTTCCACCTTTCACTTCCCAAATGGGATGCGTCAAAATTTCATTTTCAATTGAAGAAGAACAAGATGAAGGGGTTCTTGCCATTGCGAATTTGGCGAGAAGGAGTTGAAAGAAATAACAGATAACAGAGGAACATAGCAAGGAAAGGAAAAGGGTGTAACGAGAATTTGAAGAAGAAGAATCATCAGAGTCAAAAGGGTAACCCCAGTAACCACCACCACCACCATCACCACCATTGTTGTTGCTGTTATTGTTGCCGGTGGAATGTGAAAAGAGGGGAAGAGATGAAAGACGAAAAGGGTGAGAAGGGGTTGGTTTATTGGAGGGAAAAGGGTGAAAAGTGGGGGCGGAGAAATGTTGGGGCGACGGTGGACGGTGGCGGAGATGAAGAGAAGTGAGAAGAGAAGAGTGAATAGAAGTGCAAAGCATGATGTTGAGTATACCAATGAAGTTGCTCTCTCAGTGAAATGGGACAAAAAAGGTCAACAAATGAATGAAAACTGAATCCAAATACGACGTTGTTGAAAAATCAAAAACTAAAATCTGATGGACTGGTCCTTCGTTAACCGAACCAGTCAAGTTCTCCACTCTCTTCACTCAAGCCTGCTTTTCTCTTAATTTCTTTTATTTTTATACTTTCTAACAAAAATAAATTTATAATTAAAATCCAAAAAATAAAAGAGTTAGTAAAATGGTCTGTCTGAAAAGGACGATAAAATATAAGGTTTGGGTTTTAAATTTCAAATTTAAATTTTAATAAAACTTTTTAACTCGTCCTAAAAAGTCTATATGGTGGGATCGAATTTATGGCTACTCGCATGACATAAAAAAATAATATATACATATTATTTTGATAAAAAATATATAAAATAGGGCTTTTTAGCCCAGTTTGACATACCGGATAGTTTGTTTCGACAGATTTTGGCAATGGACGCATCAGAACATGATGAAAATTTGACCCCGTACCCCCACATTTATACTTGTACCCCCAAAAACGCTGTAAAAAGACCATAATACCCTTGTATATAATAAAAGCTACAGTAATTTTTCATTTCCTCACTTTCACATTTCCGGTACACAAGAAGTAAGTCAAAATTTTCCATTTTACTGGAAAACTTTTTTCAAGATTTCCGGTACAGAACAGTACTCCGAAAAACTTGAAAAAAGAATTCCGGTACAGAGCATATTACCGAAAATGTCTAAAAAAGTGTTCGGGAAGTTTCCGGAAATCTTTTTTCAAGTTCTCCGGAAACTTTGTACTACCGAATATGTTAAAAAAAGTGTTCCGGAAGTTACCGGAAATGTTTTTTCAAGTTCTCCAGAAATTGTTCGATACCGGAAACCTTGTCTGTAACTTTTCCGGAAGTTTCCGGAAAACTTCACAAACAAGTTTTCCGGTAATTTGGTATTTTTTTTAAAAATTTTTTTTTTTATTATGTTGGTATTTATTTAATTTATCTGATTTTGTTTATTTTTTTTTTTCAGTGGGTAGAGCTAGAGGTAAAGATGGTAAAGTGATTGCAAGACCGCATGATTTTGAAGGTTCATCATCTATGTACGCTGGTCCTGATAGAGTTCGTCCGACTGCCTCGCGTAGAAGGCGGCGATTTATGATGGAAGATGATAGTATGGAGGGCCAGGCTGATATCTCTATTGCTGAGGAGGTTCAGGCAGTACATGATGCGGTACCTCAGGAGCATCAGGTGCATGAGAATGTACCTATACAGGAGGAGGATGAGGAGGAGCATGAGGAGGTACCTGTACAGGAGGAGGTACCTGTACAGGCCGAGGCATCTGTGCAGAGGAGGGAGGCACCTGTGCTGACTCGGTTTCCTGGAGGGCCGGATGATCTGTCGGTCCTTAGTCAATACCGGCATCATGTGTCGGCGAGACTCTGGTTTGGCGAAGTAAGTTAAATTAATTATTATTTATGTTATATTATAGTTAATTATTAATTATGTTATATATTTAAATAAATTTAAATTAATTATTATTTATGGTATATATTTAATTAAAGTTAAATTAGTATATATTTAATTAAATTTAAATTAATTATTATTTATGTTATATAGTAAATTAACGTTAAATTAATAATTATTTATGTTATATATTTAATTAAATTTAAATTAATTATTATTTATGTTATATAGTTAATTAACGTTAAATTAATAATTATTTATTGTCCAAATTTAATTAACGTTAAATTAATTATTATTTATAGTGTATTAAAGTTAATTATTATTTATATTATATATTTATGGTGCAGTTTAATATTATATGCAGGAGCGGCCAATGTTAAAAATTGTTGCACATGGAAAAAAATTGCAACAATTTACTCCACCCGTTCTCCCGCGAAGTATAGAGACGTGGGTGAATGTATCTGGGTTAGGACCACTCCAGTGGGGGAGTCTGAAGCTGATTGACAACAGCTTGATTTCTGCTTTTGTGGAAAGATGGCACCCAGAGACATCGTCATTTCACATGCCTTTTGGTGAAATGACGATAACTCTGGACGATGTTGCCAATTTGTTAGGCATTCCTATTCGGGGTGAGTTCTACACTCCACCAGCTGACATAGATAGAGTATCGGCATGTAATCTTGCCGTTACTTTATTAGGTGTGCCTCCTGAAGAGATATGGGAGGAAACTAAAAAAACCAGGGGTGCACACTATAGGCTGGATTGGCTGAAAGATGTGTTCAAAAGGCAGTGTCAGACCGAACGATTTGATTGTGCAGCACGGGCGTATTTGCTGAATCTGATATGGAGTACTATCTTGGCAGATAAGAGTCAGGTCGATGCGAAGTACCTTCCTATGTTCAGAGATTTAGACGATACCAGTAGATACGCTTGGGGTAGTGCTGCACTGGTAGTTCTGTATGAGTACCTCTCTGATGCTAGCTGTTACGACACGAAACAGTTAGGTGGATATATGTCTCTACTGCAGGTAATAAATAATTATGATTTATTTATATTTAATTTTATAATTAATTTATTACATAATTATTTATTTTTATGTTTATACTTAATTCATTTATATTTATTTGCAACAGTGTTGGATATACGAATATTTTCCAAATATTTGTAAAAGAGGTGATCAGGGTGCTAATGTTCAGTGCATTGCCCGAATGAATAGATGGAGCTATAAGCAAGGCAAGCACAAGACCCATGAGTATAGACGTATGATTGACGCACTGACACCTGCTGAAGTCATATGGAGACCATGGGAGAATCATAGGGATGTGGTTCCCTTTGATCATATCATGTTATACACTGGTCACCTCCGACTATGCAGCACAACAGTGGCATATCAACCAGAGAGGTGTCTTAGACAGTTTGGTTATATCCAGCATATTCCACCACCGCCACTTCCTGCTCTTTCTAGATTATCTGATGCAGATATCGAATGGCTGGGATATATGGAAATTGTGAATGAGCTATTTCACAGACTCCGTGATGCTACATATCCATCAGAGTGTCAGAAGGGATACTTGGAGTGGTTCTATCGCATATCTCATCCACTACTAGTGCGACCATCTGGTGTGCCCCAGGTCCCAGATTATGGTGTCCCGACCACTGCTGCAGATGGTTCTACTTCACAGCCGCCATCAGTTCTACAGCAGATCGCTGATCTGATACAGGAGGGGTTGAATGAAGTTGAGGCTACTCCAGATGATGAGGTGTATAAGGCTTTTTACAAAGCTTTATATTTGTCGCGCCGTCATACTAGTGATTAGTGGTTGAGATATGATGAGTAGTGCTTTTGAACATTTATGGGTTTTGATGTAGTTTATTGTTATGTAGTTTAATTTATTTTGAACATCTATTATAAATACATTATGTCGTTTAATTTAGTTTGGTTTCATATTTATTTATTTTGGTTTCATATCTATATAAATACGTTATGTCGTTTAATTTCTATTATTTGGGATGAACTATAACGAAAATAAATAATAACAAGATGAAATAGAGCGATAGTAAACTAAAATAACAAGATGAATTTGTAACAGTTTTAAAGCATTAAGGTTCATCTAATGACATTGCATCTACGGATTCTGTAGGTGGATTTTGTGGCAAATGACCTAATAAATAGTCCCAATTTTGCAGACGCCCTGTATATGCTATTGCCCAAGAAGTTGTTTCATCAGTACGATATTTCTTCCAACCTGGTGCAATATCTGGCATCGGGAATCCATCTTTCATCTTTAACTGCAAAATAAGATCATAAAATTAATAAATAAATAAATAAATAACAATAACAATAAATTGATACATAAAAAAATTAGAGAAATTTACCGGCACCCAATGATTTCCATTAACAAAACCAATACATATGATACGATCATTTGTTGTCGATCCTGAATGTGAACCCCTCATAGGAAAGAAAGTCATTGAAAATGTCTGACCAAACGTGACGAGAATAATATTATATGCTGTCGCTATCACGTAACCCATATCAGGTATGGACAACCATTTATCTATGGGTTGAACACCCAAGCTTGATATCTGCAACGAATCTCTTAATTCTCTTATGCGTCCTGGGAACAGTCTATCATACGGAGTTACATGCGAACCAATCTCATGGTCCAAAGTATTGCGGACCAAAGACCAAGACTCCTCACCGTATCCAAGCAATAATGCAATGGCGCGAAAACCACAATTTCCATCCGCTACCACATCAAATATGTCATCAATGTATGGCAGAATAACTTCAGGAAATTGTTTCCACAACTTATACTTTGAGGATTGAGATGACTGAGAGGGTTGTCTATTCTTTGATGACTGAGATTGGGAGGGTTGTCTCTTCTTTGATGACTGAGACGGTTGTGAACTAAGGTCTTCACAATATGTTGCATTAACATGCTCAAAGTAAGAAGGGTCTCGATATACATCATACCCATCTGGCTTCTTACCTTTACTCTTCTTTACACGACCTTTGGTTTTAACTTTTTCAGGTGGTGGACACATTGAACTTATAGTTGGAAAAGCAAGTTCACGCACCTTCCCCTTCAACACTCGTTTTCCAATCACATCACCGTTTCCACAAGGCATTCATCTCTGTAGACATATCTAATTTTGATCCATCTTCTGTGTCTTGGAGTTCGCATTCCATGCTTAATTTTCTCCATTGAGAATCCACAGAGTCTAAAGGAATTGGTTCACCCATCAATTTATATTTTGCCAATTCACAAGCACAAGGTAACCCGTATGTCCTTCTAAGAGAGCACCCACATACAGATGAATCAGTACCCACCCACTCAACTTTCTCATATTCTACAGCAATACGTCTTTGAGCTTCTCTAGAGACAAATGTATTCAATCTCTGATAAAATGGAATGTTGTGTTCATGATCTTCGTCATAGAAGCTTTTCTGAAATGAACCTCTGATTTTTTTATGCTGCAATCTAATCATATTGTTCATAGCTTCCCAACATTTGCACATGTCACCCATGCTGTGTTCCAACATTAACTTTAGTTTTCAATGAGCTGACTCAACCCTATCATTACATGTAAATTGTCACAATTGAGCATGCCAACAATATATAATATAATTACAAAATCAAATTTTTAGAGTCACATGACATACCTGTTACTCGTTGTGTTCCCCATATGCATTACTCGATTTGTCCATGCTTCAACAAACCTTTCTTTATGAGGAGTCAGCCAAGTGTCTTTGACATAGTCAACAAACTCTTTATTGTCGACACATGATTGCTCAAACTTTTGCAAACGCATTATATACTCTTTTTCATCACTGCAATACATAATGTCTTTCCACATATGCAATACCAACTCTTGTCTATCTTTTAAGACATATTGACTGCATTTTGCTCCAACATTTTTGTCGATATGAAATCGACAAAGCAAATTAACAGCATGTGGAAATACAACACGAACTGCATTCATCAATGCAAGGTCTCTGTCTGTCACAATTACTTTAGGAAATTTGTTTTGTGTGACAAACAGTTCTTTTAGCCTCTCTAATGCCCAGCAAAAGTTTTCTTCCCGCTCACATTCCAAATAACCAAATCCAACTACAAATGTCATCTCTGTTGATGTCATACCAACAATTTCAAGTAATGGCATCCTGTATTTATTGGTTTTGTAGGTACTGTCCATAATCAACACAATCGGAAACAAATTCAACAACTTCACTGAATTTGGATGCGCCCAAAAAATATCTTTCATAACAGCTGAGTCTTCACGCTTTCTATTCCAACACACATATTTTACATCCTCAATTAACTTGAATAAATGTTGCATCTCTATTCTATTACCTCTCACGTGCAATCGAATCGTACTCCTCTGTTTATATACTTGTGAGATCTTAGTAACATTATTCTTATCTCGATCTTGCAATGATAGTAATATGTGTCTCGGTGCAACATTATATTTTGTTAACTCATTAACATGCTTTTTTTCTTCTTCATCTAAGCGTCCAACAAATGCATGCCCCTCCAAAGTATCAGGTAATTCATGGTTGTGAACTCCACAAATTACTTTAATTGTCCATCCTGAACCATCTTTTAATGGTTTTGATCTAAGCTTGAAAGGACAATCAAACTTTTTTGTTGAACTTCGAGTTGAACTATCAGCAGATTTGTATCTTCCTCCTTTGTCACAACCAAATATTATTTTATTTCTCCTCCCCCTCTCTCCTGTCTCTATATCCGATCTTTTGATGATAACAGTAACTTTATTTTTTATACCAATTTCTTTTGCTCATTTCACAACAGCGTCCCTTGTATCAAATATCTAAAATAAAATATTTAATAAATTATAATTAATCACAATAATTTAATTTTACAATTTTAATATTAAATATAATTAATATACCTGATCTGTGTCAAAAATGTCTGTAGTATCGACGCATGTTTTATCCAATATTAGCAGGGGTTTATCCATACCTGTAAACATTTAAAAAATTAATAAAATTAATAAAAATTAATTTTTTTTTAAAAAAAAAAAGTTCTGTACCGGAAAACTTGTCAGTGAAGATTTCCGGAACATTGGTTCTGTACCGAAAAAGTTGAAAAAACATTTCCGGAACCAATTTTTTTCCTTCTATACCGGAAAATTTTTTTTAACTTTTCCGGAAAAAAACCTTCTGTACCGGAAATCTTTAAAAAAGTTTTCCGGTAACACCCTATGTACCGGAAATCTTGAATCAAGTTTTCCGGAACAGCCTTCTGTACCGGAATTCTTCAAAAAAGTATTCCGGAAACTACCGGAAAACTTATACGTACCGGAAATCTTTTTTTACAGTTCCGGAAACGGTGGAATGGTAAAAAGTGAAATTGAATGTGAATTTTGGAAAAAAGTAAAAAAAAATTTAAGGGTATTTTTGGTATTTTTAAAAAATTGTGGGGGTACAGGGACAATTGTGGGGGTATGGGGTCAATTTTTCGAACATGATAGTATAATGTCTCTCTTAAGACCCGTGTATGCAAAAAAAAAAATTATGTGTTCGACTCCTTATTTATGTGAACAACAACTTTAATATTTGTATACATACTTATTGATTACTGGATCTCATCAAACTCTTTGTTTATAATGTGAATTTTTAACATATTCATTATTCATTATGGGTATCTTTTAAAATGTCCATAGAATTTGAATTCGACCGTCATCCCTAAATAAAACTATATCAAACTATGACTCAAATGAGCAAGGGGCCTGCATATACTATAGAATATCATTGAGATAATTGGATGGCAGCCCAAATTGGCTAATCCATTTGTCACCTTATTTGATTCTCTCTAAACATGTGTAATGTTCACCCCAATTTCAAAGAAAAAGCTTATGATTGCGTCTAAATTAAGAGTGAGCATAATTCAATCCAACTTTAAGATTTGTTTTGTCTCTGTCTCATTCAACTTGTAAAATATTGAGTTTGATTGGATTTATAAATTGGTTAAAGTCCAAATACATTAATCCATCCAAAATTTTGGTCTGGATTAGAGTTAGATACGATTTTTTCCTTACTCACAACTAATTGTTAGTTTTATTACATGTTCAATGTGAAATCTTTGTTAGTTTTGGTAGAAATATTGTAACAAAGTAGACATGCATGTAAGAGTCATGCTTTTATTTTGAATACATGGTAAAATATTAAAATATTCAAACTTTCATTTTTTCAAATTTCAGTCATAATTCAGTAATCAACTTATATTTTTGTTTCAATTGTCCGTCTATTCGACATAGTTTTGTCTCAAATGAACTTAATTTTAATTTAACACATTAAATTGTTCAAATCTAAAAATGAGTTAGTACCTAAAGAATAATCTGGTAAAATTTTACGATTGGATTATGGACTAGTATAACTCATGTTTTGCTCACCCCTACTTAAATATATTTAGTTCAAATTTTGATACTTTAAAGTCACGTCCATACATGGTTTTGATGTTATGACAATGTAACACTTTTTAACCGATAGTATATGACAATCAAACTTTATTTTCTATAATAATTATAATTAGAATATAACCCGCACGTTGCGCGGGATATAGACTTTAAAACATTAGTAGTATTGTGAATAAAATCTTAAAATTTCAAAAATAATATAATTTGTTCATTTTGTTTGTAGAGTATTTTTTCAAGTGAGTTTATTTGAGTAATTATTATATATGGAGTCGACAAACACACATTTGAGAATATGTAAAATGTTTTGCATAACGTAATTGCAACTAATTCATATATTAAGTATTAAAAATCCATAGTGAAGATCATCCTACAAACAAAATTCATAAATTATATTTAGTGTTAAAAATCTTAAAAGTATTTTAATAAATATTAATATATGTAATTATCTACCGCAAAATCAGATTAGTCATGCTCTTTTTTTTGTTGTCTAATATAAATTTATAGTCAAAATATTGTTAGAAAAATATAAAAATGATTTTGTCATTTGGTATTCATTTCATTATAATCCTGTCAAAGAAATGACAAATTTAAATTTCAATATATTGAGTATGAGACTTCTATACAACATGACTTGAGAATTTTCTTAAACAACTCATATGTACGGTTGAGTAGAAGTAAAACCGATGTAAAAACTTCAAATTGGTAGTATTTTAAAAAAATTTGACAAAAAAAAAAATCTCCGTAAAAAAACAACAAATAATTTTTTAATCTAAATATTAAACATTATTCTTTTATCTATAAATGGTAAATAGTTTTCTCCCGAAGACACAATAATAACACTCATATAAAGCTGAATATGAAAAATCTTCTTTGTCTTTTGATGAGCCAATATATTTTCATGTCGTAGATGAGATCAAATATGTCTGCAAAAACAATACTCTAACTAACAACAATCAAGGTTTTGAGAAAACTGAGCAAATAGGTATAATACGTTACAAAATACCACTTACTTAAAAGTTATTTGTGCAAAAAAGAAAATTTCATCTATATCTACTTCTTAGAAAATAATTGGGTTGCAATGCAGTAATCGTATAGATTGTTTGAAGAAGTAGAATAGTATAGGTAAAAAAAAAAATTATATATTGATTCTACTTTAATTTGTAACTCATGACACATTAATAGTTATACTTAATGTTTATGTGGGAGTCTATTTAAAAAAAAAAAAAGAATTTTTCAACTATATCTATTTCTTTGAAAATAATTGGGTTGCAATGCACTATTCGTAGAGATTGTTTGAAGAATTAGAATAGTATATTAAAAAAAATTATATATTGATTCTACTTTAATTTGTAACTCATGACACATTAATAGTTATACAAAATATTGATTTTACTTTAATTTGTAACTCATGACATATTAATAGTTATACATAATATTAGATGCTAAATAATAATAATAATAATAATAATAATAATAATAATAATGATAATAATAATAATAGTAAAATGTGTGTTAAAACAAATTGGAAGTTGAATAATAAGGAGAATTGTAGAGGAAAAACCTTTTAGATGTGCCACATGAGATTTTTTGTTGAGGTGGCAATATTTGAATGAAATGTCACAATATTAGATGATGTTTATGTGGGAGTCTATATTACTTTGAAAATACTTAATGTATAATTTAATATTTTTATTTTAAAAAAAATATTCTTTGTTGGTTTTTTTTGCAAAGGTTTGCTAATTTAAATGCATGTGTTTTAATATTTTTTATTTATTTTAATTTAAACTTCATTGGATTGTTTGTGCATAAGTTTGGTTATTGATTTTTCATGTGATTATTTTGTTTTTATATATTTTGTGGTAATTTATGATTGCTACATTTTAATTAATAAAATGTAATTTAAATATTGTGATGTATTTATACGCAATGAATTAAAAAAGTAATTAACAATTAAATCAAGTTTGTAATGGGAGTTATATTTTTAATGTTGTTTTTTTAGTTATAGAGATATAAACAAAGAATTAGTAGAATGTGAAATAAAAAATGAATGAATTTTAGAGGTGCCACATCATACTATTGAATGATGTGTCAAAATGAGTGTCACATGTCAAACGTATTATTTTGGGGGTTTGTTTTAATATATTATATTGATTGATATATGATCTTGTCTCATAAGTCAAAAAAATTGGATTTCTCGTTGAATGAGATTATATACAATTATAAAATTTTAAATTTGTCAATAAGATCGGTCCAATTGATAAGGAGTTTTGACTAAAGAACATGTTATGATTTCGAGTAAGCCGCTATGGTAAAATTGGTAGACACGTTGCTCTTTGGAAGCAGAGCTCGAGCGTTTCGAGCCCGAGTAGCCGCATGGCATATTGGCATCCTACATTCTAAAAATTCACTCATACTCCACAAAAGTTTAGTTTAACTCCCGTTGCCAGACGTGATGTCCTCTTTAGTCATTTGTTGTTATCTCACTTTGAGAGACTAGTGAGATCCTTGATAGTTCCTATGTTCTTCAATAGGGACAGATCTTAAAACGTTCCAATCAAATGAAAAACAAGTTGAGTCAAAAATCCGACAATGGTCGCAAAGCAAGGATCGTGTACCGTGAAGGTCTTTGTTAATAATATTGAAACTAGTGTTGTCATGATCTCTAAGTTGAATGATTATAGAAGTCAATTTTTGTAGAGATAAAGTCCCACAATAACGTTTGTGATTCATGCATTCTCAATCTACAAACAATAATCTTTAATCAAATTTCATAAAATGAATTAGCTCAAGGACATATGTTAATAAAACAAATATAAAAATATTGTGTTTAATTCTTTAAAAATTTAAACATTTCTTTTTTCAACACAAAACTTCCATTTTAGATTGTTTTAACATGTAGACCCCCAAGACTCTAGCATGCATATCATCAAGCATATATCCTTAGATCTATGCGGCTAAAAAATTGATGTTGAAAGTAAAACAAACAAACTTTACCAACATAACTTTTATGCAAGACCTATAATATATATTTTTGCCCTACACTGAGGGATAATAAAACTAGTACTAGATTGGTAGAAATCCCTAGAAGGGTATCATCAAAGTACCAATTGTTTGATCCTAGACAAGAGAAACATGAATTTAATTGGAGTGTGACACTTGGATGAATAATGGAAGCGGACAAAATGCAAACTTTAGGATGAACATTGGAATTCCATGAATTGTGGCCACAAGTGGACAAGAACAACCAGATTAGATGTATTTTAGAATTGAATGATTGTTGTTCTTCTTCTGTATATCTCGCCCAAGTTGTGAATGAATTCATTGTGCGATTTTTTAAGTTATATGAAAATAATATATAAGTTTTTATAAAATTTAAATTTAAATTTTTTTGAAGTTTTTCGATAAATTCATGTAATTTTTAAAGGGTTTTGATTGCAATAATCATTGAATATAATCCTTCAATCAAATTTTAGAAAAATAATTAAATAAAAGAGAATTCAAGTAAAATATATTTTAGAGTTCATGAAATTAAATACAAAATTTACTAAATTTATCTCATGAAATTATATAGAAAATAATTTTTTTTTTATATGATTGATAACAAAAATCACAGTACTATTTTAAAAATATCTCTAACTAAAAATTAATGAAATGAAATTAAGACTAAAAATAGTTCAATATTATAGCTTTTACAAACATAAAAAACTAACTCAATAAAAAAAATTAAAAAAACAATTTGATATTTTGGTGATTACTCGGTGTATTTTGTCATTCATTTAATAGTGCAAGTAAAATTGCATACATGAAAAACGTAATAGTCCTTTCTTTATCTACTAAGGGTTAGAGAACAAACATGGCCCCAAAACAATTGCATTATTTTGTTTAGCAATATTGACATTTCGAAATGATCTATCATTATCATTTTCGGTCACAAATTCTAAATATAGATAGATATGCACGTTAATTTTTGGGTTGAAATATTGACCTTTCAAAATGATACATCACATTACCATAAAAAAAATAAATAAATAAATAAATGATACATTACATCAGATTTATGGATGCGTAAACAGATTGGTTAGAATGAAGTTAATGATTGAGAAATTATTTTCTTTACTTTTCTTTAGTAAAGAAGTGGTACTAAATTCAGTTTAGAAAATGTAGTGTATTAAAAAAAATAACTACATGAAATATAAAAAGTTTGGATAATTGGTTCTGTCCTCCTTGCATTCCACCAATAAAGATATTAATTGTTCTTCATTATTTAAAATATTAAAATAAAAGTAACTACGCAAATAATATATTTTTATATTAGATTAAAAATAATAACACAAATATGTGAGATATTATATTTTCACTTAAAACTTTATAATTATAAATACAAAATATATATATTATATATCTTAATATACTTCGATTTTTTTCATCCAATACGAAACTTTTACGATAAAAGAATGTAATTTGAAAACCATACAAGAGTTTATTTTTCTTTGAGCTAGAATACGGTTTAGTAATAAATATTTTTACTATTAATCATTCTCAAACTTTAAGTTAAAATTATTTTGTGAACTGAGCCAATGAGTGAATGACATATAGTTGAAACCAAGTTGTATGTCACGATGATATTTGCGGGGAGCTACATGATTAAAGAGAATGAGAAAAATCATTGTCTAAGCATTATATATTTTATTTACATTAAAATTTAGGACAAGTTGCACATATTTTAAGGTAATCATTTATCACTCCCTAGTTCCATTATATAACTCTATAACTTGATAACTAAAATATAGTTCTACATCCTCCTCTTTTTATTTCCACTGTTCAACCTTTTTTCTTTGATGATCCATTCCTTTCTCTTGCACAAAAAATAACAAATTTTAAGGAAATGGGTGCTCTAGATTTCCTTTCAGATTATTTCTCTGTCACACCAAAAAAGAAACGCAAACCAATGCAGGTGAAACACAACCTCCTATCCTTATGTATATGTGTGTCAATAGTGAGCTTTGTTTTAAGAAAATTTTGATTTTTTTTCTTCTCCTTTTTCTCTTATAGACTGTTGAAATAAAGGTGAAAATGGATTGTGATGGTTGTGAAAGAAGAGTTAGGAATTCTGTTACCAACATGAAAGGTAATTCATAATCTTATCTCCATATTTATTTTTAGTAGTCTTTTTTACTTGTTTGAAGGCTTATCTTTTACGAGTGAAAATGTCGTAACCGTAATTTTTGTGTTGGCACTCTTTGTGTTTAGAATATTTTTTTAATATAATTTATTTAGTCTTTTTAAAATAAAAATATATATATATCTCTTCTTATTTATTTGTAATTTTTTTTTTGGTCGAATTATTTGCTCTAACAAAATGATCATTAAAAGTTGAATTTGATTAATACTTGGAGAACAATATATAATAATGTAGGTGTGAAGGAAGTAGATGTGAATAGAGAGCAAAGTAAGGTAACAGTGACTGGTTATGTGGAAGCAAATAAGGTCCTAAAGAAAGTGCAGAGCACAGGAAAAAGAGCAAAGTTTTGGCCATATGTTGAATATAATTTAGTGGCATATCCCTACATAGCACAGGCATATGCAAAGAAAGCACCTTCTGGATTTGTGAAAAACACTGAATTAGCATTGCCAAATCCAAATGGACATGATGATAAGATCACTTCCCTCTTCAGTGATGATAATCCAAATGCATGTTCTATCATGTGAAACCATGTTTTAAAAATCAGACAAATGGTTCTGTGAACTATTAGCAGTTATATTTTGGTTCAAGTGGTTTAAAGCATTTGAAATATGACTTGAATGTTTCATTGATTCAATGTCTGATAAAGATTTAAAATATTGATGTAAGCAATTTTATTTTAGGCATGCACAAAAACTTTGTTAGTTCATATGTTTAGTACTATTGAAGAATTAAGACTTGGAGGTTATTTTGAACATGTTGTAAGATATGTGTTCTCAACGACAATCAAGTTCTGTTTATGTGTTAATGTAGTTAGCCATGTCAAATCACAACTATTATACTTCATGAGCATTCTTCTTTGCCATACTTTTTTTAACAAATGCATATATTATGTGGTGAGAAAAATTATATTTAGATAAACTATGTGAGTTTATAAATAATAAATTTTAAAGTAAAAATTATTTATAGAGATAAAAGTTTCAAATTATAGTTTTAAGTAAAAATTAATTCTAGACACAGATATATATATATATATATATATATATATAAATTAATTTTCACTCATTTAAAAGTGAAATCAAATAATATTGAATTGCAATTTCAAATGTTTTGAAGATGTTGATTACTCAATTCCTCCCTCTCAAATTTGATATGATGTGAAAAAGTATCTATAACTCATTATAAAGGAAAGTTAAAATAATTCCACCATGACTCGAATGGCCTATCCTAAATTCAAGCCACTAAAGCAAATATTTTAGATCTCAAAAAATATGTTAATTTAACCCAAAAAAACCTTCAAACTATATATTTTATTGTATTATTAATTATGTTATAAATATATATATATATATATATATATATATATATATATATATAAAAGCTCTTTTGATAAAGTTTAAGAGTTTTAATCTTTTATATATAGTTCAAATTTAGACTATGTAATTATTTTTATATTATTTTTACAATTTAAATGATATAAATTTTATTACGAACCTATAAATTTTGTTATTATTTCGCATTTAAAAATAGTTTATTTTTGTATAAAAAAAATCTCATTTTAAAAGGTCACGCTTTCAAACTTGTTGAACCGACTCGGATACTTTTTATCCTATTAGTATTACAAATAGTTTTAAATTTGATAGCTTTCTTTTTCAAGTTTCAAATAAAATTGGTGCATTATTTGTCAAACTGTAGATATCATCGTATCTTGCTTTATCTTTTTAAGTTTGGGATTGTACAGCAAAAGGTCAATATAGTGGAATTTTACTGCACACATGTGGCTGATTTTGCATAATAATAAACATACGGCCATGACTATCTATTGAGTTTCAAGAAGAATGCTAACATTCTAAATAAATAAATAAATAAATAAAATAAAATAAAACAAGAAGAGGAACAATGCTAAGATTCAAAAAAAAATGTAGGGATATGCATTTTTTTTATAACGAAGTTTATGATTGTACATATTGGAAGATGTTCACTGGGTACAATAATGAGTGAATTAATTGAACAATCTCCATCAACTTTTGCTAACTATTTTATGCATTTTATTTTTCCTTTCGGCTAGGGGGCGGAAAAAGGGAAAGGGGTCTACATTTATAACTATATAAGCTAAAAATTAAATAAGCTTTATACCAAAAACTAAAACATACGAATAAAATAAGCTAAATTTTACAAAAAGGCAGCCGAAAATTAAGCATTCTTGTTCTTTGGCACTGTGCACCTATGATTGATTTTTTTAAAATTAAATAATAAAGAAATTAGCACATAATTATGAGATTTTGGATTCAAACTCGAGATATGATATTTAACTTATCAATACTGACATTTTTTTAATAAAATTAGATCTTACGAATATCTTTAATCGCATTTTAATAGGAGTCAAAATTAATTTTAAATCTATAAAATTAATTTGATATATTTTCAATCTATAAACTTTGTTAAGAAGATTCATTTGATCAAGAAGGTAGAACTTAGCAAATCAAAATGGAAGGAAAGGATGGGATTTAGAACGCTGAGAGCTTTCAATAAAGCCATGCTTGCTAAACAAATTTGGAGACTCCATTCTAACTCAAATTCTCTTCTTGCTACCATCCTAAAAGCTAGATATTATACCAACACAGATTTCATTAATGCTAACTTGAGTAATAAACTTAGTTACTTTTGGAAAAGTGTTCGTCATGCTAAATGGATTCTAAACAAAGGTTGATGTTGGCCAAGGATTGTTGTCTACGAGGGGTCAATTTTGAATCAGACTGCATGAATCTTATTAGGGCACTGAAGGAGGACGTTAGTAGCACATCATATGTGAGAGGTATTGTGGGTGTATTACTCAGAATTAGGGATGGGAATAGGCTAAGTCATCCGTCAGAGGCTTATGGCCTGGCCTATTTAATAAAAAGACTAGGCTCAGACTAATTTTAAAGTCTATTTATTTAAATAGGCAAGACTTGGACTTATAAAAAAGCCTATTATGCCTTACAGGCCGGCCTACATATATTTTATTATTTATTAATGTTATTTTTTATTATTATTTATTAATAATATTATTTTCTATTTTAAAGTCTATCAATTAAGCAATCACTCAGTAGAAGTTCCATATTCGGTAGCAGTTTCATATTCGGTAGCGGTTCCATATTCGGTAGTCGTTCCATATTCGGTAGCCGTTCAATTAGGCAATCACTCAGTAGTCGTTTCATATTTGTTTGAGAGGTAATAATGGGTGCGTTTGTTTTAAAAAAAAATCTATTATTTGAAACCAAAAATTACTTTTTAGGGTTTAACGGGTGTTTGTTTCATATTTTTTTTAAATTATTTTGTTAGAAAAATCATTTTTTTGTTTAATATATATAGATATGTACATTGGTATTGGTATGCGGAGAGCATCATGTTGTATGGGTAGAGCATCATGTAAATTGGTATGGATAGAGTATGTAGCTTGATATGTGTATAGGGACTAATTATAGATTCATTTTGTTTTTTTGTTTTCTTGGAAGGTGGTTGCCGTGCAGACTTGTTAGTTATTATTTTATTAGATTTGATTATAATTTTATTAGTTTTCCTTTTATATAAAGGCATAGTTTAGCCTATTTAAAAAATGTAAAATGTAAAATATAACATTTAAATGTTTTAATGAGAATAAGGCTTTTAAATAGGTTTTCAGGTCAGATCAAATTTTTAAAAAGGTCAGGTCAGGCCAAAAAAAAGTCTATGATAGGATCGTAAGCCAGGTCAAACTCAAGTCTTTCAAAATCTGGTCTAGCCTATTCCCACCCCTACGTAGAATGCTTTTTAGAATATAACTTTACACATGTTAGTAGAATCATAAATATGGTAATCGATTTCTTGGCCAATATTATATATTTGTATCGAATGAGGTTTGATGTTACACAATTTTCAAAAAAAAAAAAACATTTGTCTCTAAAAGAAGTTAGAATTTGTAGTTTGTTACTCTAAACACAAGTTTTACATTCAAAATTGTTGTTCGCATCATGTTTGAAAATGTAAATTATTTTACATTAACTCTAAACTAAAATCAACACTACATAATTAATTTATTCAAAATTAACTTTTAGCACCGCAAAACCAAAATCAAAACCGAAGACACAATTGTAGAAACTTGTGGTGTGTCAATTCAGTGTGCACCCGTTTACATCTCTTTCCATCGTAGATAACTCGGGCATCACTAAGAAAAGCGTAGGCAAAATTATATTAGAGTTATTTAACTTAATTTTAAATTGTCAAATATATTGTTCATGTCAAATTAGTATTTTATATTTTAAAACAATAAAATAGTTTTTAAACAAAATCAATAATTAGTAAGCAAAAATCAATAATATTAGACTAAACTTCATTTTTCATATTGTATGTTACCAAAAGTCTAACTTGACCTTTTAAAAAGTTAAGTTTCATCTGCAATACATCAAAATAGCATCTAAATTATATGACAATGACTTTACAGTATTTAATTCATCAACTTTAACATGATTTTTTTTAGTTTCTTAGAAATGGGGGAATCAAGTCTTATGACTTGTGCTAGCACTTGAAACAAATGGATCGTTTCATTACACACAATGTTTCTTGTCCCCACTACCAAAGGCTTGCTAAGAGAATAAAACGGCTGCAGGGCCTGATTTCTCAATGGAACGGGTTCTTTGTTTATTCTCTTTAAAAAAATACACACGGCTAGAAATATTTCAAGAAGAATGCTAGTATTCAATAAAAGGTGAGAATTAGCTCAGTTGTCTACAGGCTAAGAATACAGAAACTTCAACTCCCATTTTTTTCTAAAGGGGGCATTAACAATAAATTTTTATGTTAATGTTTTTGCTAGGCCGGTGGTCTTTTTCAGCTTTCTAGTAGATGAACACATCCCCTTTCAACCGCAACTCAAGAATTCAGGAAGACACGAATATGCAACAGAAAAAATAACCTGAGTTTCAGGGATTTGAAATCACTGCTTTTAGAAAGGATGGTGGGCTTGGTGAAAGTAGCATGAGAAGAATGTAGAAAGAGAATAAGTTAGGAAGAGATTACAAAAGGAATGGAGGTTTGGTACAAAGGGCAATAAGAGTTGTGTTGCTTATATGCATTAAAAGAGGAGGATAAATGTTTCATTACAAGAACGAAATATCTTTTCAGTTCAGACAACAATCAAATTAATATTTCTTGAAAATTCATCAACTTTGTAATCTCACGAGGCCTACTCACACCACCAGCTAACATGTGTACGTAGATGTATACAGTATACCATCCTTGGCACAAGACACCATATAAAAGATTATAGAAAAAATGTAGAAAAGCTAGATTATTAGTTGCAACAAACAGTTTGCACTAAAACAAGACAAACAAAATTTCCAAACTGTCTGCATAATGTGTAATAACCTTAAAACGCAAAACAATAAATAACCAAAATTAATTAGTTCAGATAACCATACAGAACAAAAAACTATTGCAAACATATAAATGGACTTCACTGTGAAACCCCCAACCACTTAGTGAAGTTGTCAAATTCAGTATAATCAGAATCTGAGACCATGGTGTTATACCAAGCTTTTCCAGCAGCCTTGATGGCAGAAGCTTCCTCCTGAAATAGTGAAAGGAGCACACAAAAAATGATGTTAGTCTTAAAAAATAAATAAATGATATTAATATTGTCAACTAGCAAGTGCAAAATACTCCATTTCAAAGTGGGTAATACAGAAAAGAGAACACAATCAAAAAGAAGAAGGGAATATATGGAATGGCTCAAACCAAAACTCATGCATTCTTCCACATATAACTGACTTATTGATTCATCTAAATACATAGTTGAATGACTAAATTAAAGATAAAACCATCAGCAATTCTTTAATAACTGCAATTCACAGTACAGCATAATGTAAGGAAGAGTAATTCAGGAAGATGATCAGTCTGATCTTCATCCATTCTAATTTAGAGTAATTCAGAGACTGATCTCCAACCATTCTGCCGCATCAAAACCACTTACAGCTAACATATGCTTTCTAGCAAAATAAATATTAAGGGTGTGCTTACATCATTTGCTAAAAAAAAGTATAAGAGTAATTCAGGAAGAAGACCAGTCTGTGTTGAAAAACAGAGAAGAATATTCAAGGAGTCCACTAGTCTCAAACAAACAAAAACATTACTCAATCAGTCAAGTATGTATCTTGATGAGAATCAAAGCTTAAATAATTCAGAATAACTAGTATTTATATTAATTTGGTCTGTAATTATTCTTGGATATTGATTTGGGGATGTAAGGTTTTATAAATAAATCAAGTTTATGACATAGTTAAGTGAAGGCTCTCGCTTCCTTATGCAAAAATATACAAGTGCAAGAAAGTTGAGTACCTTCACTTACACATCACAAAAACTAAACAATCAAATAATTAATACAAACCAAACAACAAAACAAATTTCAAACTAATTAAGGAAAGCTTCATTCGCTCCATGCTTTCAAGGTCGTCATCATATCTAAATTATTACAGTATGCAGGTATGCCACACACAAGCTATTTTAATCTAAAAATTTCAACTATGCACTACATATTTGCAAATCATAATTCAAGTCAAATAATTAGCACATACTTTCTACTTAGACAGAATTCTAGGAACAAACCAAACCCAACACAAAAATGATAAATGCATATGTATATACATAAAACAATCAAAAGAATAAGCTATGCAAGTATTCGTCTCAAAGCTAAGTTAAACAACAAAACAAAACAAAATGCAAAAATGAAACACAATATAAATACCACCTTAGAGACAGTCTTCCTCTTCTTGTCAAGCTTCTCCTTCTTAGCCTTAACACGCTCAGCTTCAGCAAGAAGAGCCATCCTCTTAGCAGTCTTAGCATAAGGGTTGAGCCTAAGCATAACATTAAGATTCTTAAGAGGATTCTTCTTAAGAGTAGCACGCTTAACATCCTTTTTAATAGGCCTCACAACAGACTGAACTTCATCAGAGTTAATAATCCTAGTCAAATCAGAGTTCACCATCTTAGCCCTAGGTAGAACATACCCTTTCTTCTTATCAGAAGCCTTTTCAAATGACCCATAAATCGAATCCAATTTCTCAAATGCAGATTTTGTCCAAACAACAAACCTACCCAAGTGTCCACCAGGGGCAAGCTTCAAAACATTCAACCTTTCAACATTGGTGATTTCAACACCAGGAATGTTCCTGAAAGCTTTCACAGCTTTCGCTCCTTCGGTGCCGTAAACAATGAGAGGACCCTTGCGAGAGATATAGCGACGGTTGCGCATTTTTCCCTTTCCGGGGCGAATGCCGTGGCTGTCCTTCGCCTTCTCGGCATCGGCATAAGCTCCGATCTGCTTCAGCACTTTGATAGCTTCCTTTGTTTTCTCAACTCCTTCGGCGGAATCACCGACGACAAGTGGAAGCTCTGGGACAGTCTCGATCCGGTGGCCACGGGCAAGGACGAGTGAGGGGATGGCAGAGGCGGCGATGGCGGATACAACAGCGTAACGTTTTTGGTTAACGTTGATCTTACGGTGCCAGCGGCGCCAGATCTTGGTTGGAGCAAACATTCTTCCGCCGCGACACATGTTTCCGAAGGCTCCCTGTCCGGCACGGTGAGTACCACCACCGGGAACACGAGGGATACGGGAAACGGCACGACCGGTTCCCCAGGATTCAGCGGAGGTTTGGTGACCTGCACTGCGGCTGACGGCGTAAGGTTGACGGCTGTTTTTTGAGATGTTGGAATGGACGAAGTTGACGATATCGGGACGGATGGAAGCACGCATGACATCGGGAATTGGGAGGGTTGTTGGTGCGTCGGTAGCCATGTCTCCTTCGAGGGATTGAACGGTGACAAGAGGACGAGCTGCTGCGGCGGCCATTGCGGCGAGGGTGAGGGGAAGAGGATGAAGCACTGGCTAGGGTTTTTGCGGTATTGCTACTACCAAGTGATGTGAGAATTAGGTTTGTGATATTTGTGATGAATATTAATGTGTTTGGGCTTTTATTTCGAAACCCTAAGGCCCGTATTCATGTTGGGTAGTATGGTTATTCGGCCCAGAAAATAAAATATAACTGTTTTGTTTTTCTTCTTTTTATTTAAATTGACATTTTAATTACAGTCATATTTTAATTTCTAATTATTATTAATTTATGCTGTTCTAATTATATTAGTGTTGCCCCTTTATATTTGGATTATGAAGATAACATTAATAAAATATAACGTCAAATCCATCCCAACTTATGATAAAACAAACATTTGTGACATCAAAAAATTATTACAATAGATGTTTTCAGAATATATTTTTTTGTTATAAAAAGTCTAACGACGAAATTCATACACAATACATACGAAAAAAATAGTAAATTGAATTTGAATATGTGTCTCATTATATCCAATGTTCATGTAGTTGTTTTGTTCTGACGAGACAATTTAAATTGATTTTAAAGTGAAATATTGTTTGATTCAATAATTCAAATAGTATGCGACTTGATTTAATTTAAATTATATATAAAGTGAGAATCAACTTGTTTCCAACTCTTGTTAGAGTTGTTTTGCTTAATAACTCTTTTTATATATTAAAATTCATTGATTCGACTATCTCGTTGGAAACTTTTATTGAGTAGATCATATATATAAATTTTTATAAAATTCAAAAAAAAAATTAATATTTTATCAAGTAAGTTCAATTTGATGTATAATATATTTTTTTAGATGCAAGTAAAATATTTACTATAAAATTTTATAATTATTGATGTAAATCTTTTATAATATTTTAGATGTGTGGTTGCTAATATAATATAAAAAATTAAATAGTTGGGTGAACTAATATCAAATGATAGAAGTTTTAATATGAGATGGTGAGAAAACTATAAATATACCATATACAGATTATTATTGATCGAAAATTATTTAAGTGTTATGTATCTACTTAAAATGGGTAGTTAAATTAATATATGAGAATAGGAGTGTGATAAAAAAGACATGGTTGTTGGGTGGAGTATAAGTTTATTTTGTCAAATTGTACGGCTATTAAGGAGAATGCATCAGAAAAATAAATTTTATTTTCTTACTTATAAGTATTTTCAAATGATCTTAAATTTTGTTTGAATGGACTAATTTAGAGGTGATTGACCGATCCGAACATGTATTTTTATGTATTTGAGAACATCGATAATGAAAGAAAAAACACTTTAAAAAAACAAAACTAAAAAAAAAAAACAAAAAAAACAAACAATTTTGTTATTGGTGTGAGTCCAATACGCAATACATGTTGGCCCAACACTTCCCTAATGGACTGGACAAATTAAATGTGGAGATGGTTTTGTACTTATGCTTCAAGGAGAAAATTACGCTACACCCTTACAATTATACTTTTATCCTTACAAATCCTTTAAAATCCAAATTTGTCCCTTATTTTTTTTTATAAAATAAAATTTCCCTATTTCACAAAATTACTGAAAAATTCAAATTAAGTTTGTTTGAATGTAAATGTATTTTAGAAAACTTTAAAACAAGTTTGTCGAAAGATTTTTAAAAAAAGCTAATGTACCAAAAAAACATGTTACAAGTTTGTGGGTTATTAATTTTGTTTTTCTTTCAAAGAGATTCATTCTATATAAAGAGACTTGAAGTTTCTGACTTTTGGCCTATGCTAACTCATAATTTCAATTTCAGTTGTCCCTCATTTGCTAAATGAAAGTAATTACTCTGACTACTTTAATAAAATTATAGTAAGTGAAACTCGGGTTTTATATGAAATTTATAGGTTTTAGTTAAGGAACTACTCCCTATAAAAAAAAAGTGTTAAAGGAGTGAAGTGTGTGTGTATATAGCATATGTTAGGATATGCTTTAGTAATGCATTTTTAGATATTTGTGGTTGAGTATAAGTAGTCTATGGTGTACTAATCATTTATTTATAATTTTTTTACCAATAATACTTAATAAATATTCAATTTGTCCAACCCAGCACCTCTTATAAATTTAGTAAATTGGTTTCAATAATAATTTTGTATCATCTATCAATTACTATATATATATATATATATATATATATAATTGTATTTTAATATTAAAAATGTGTGGGACACACAAAGAGAGAAGATGATTAATAAAACATTTTTTCTCTATAATTACTCTTTTCATTTTCTACCAATGAAATACTTATTTTTGACACACTTTTATTAGGTTGAGACTCTTCCATTAGAGATAGTATCAGAATCAATTATAACTTTAAACTTAGCGTATGATTGATGTCCACCTATGAAGTCTATACACATAGTACGATACGATATACGAATACGTATCTGTAAATAACTGTGAAATATCATTATCGGATATAAATATATTCTTAATTCTATAGTATCCAAGCTTCGTAGACAAATAAGTTTATAGACGATGAATTCCGCATTAAATTTTGGTTCAATCATAGGCTCCTTTCCTTGAATGTGAAAATGTGGACTCATGAATTGCTTAATTGTTTTCTTCTCCTATGGTTGAAGTAAATAATTGGACCTCTCTAATTCCATCATATGAGAGGGATCATGTAGCATGGTGTCCTATAGTAGCACTGACTCGTCATATATGTAGCTTTGTATGAAAATTTGGTGGACACTATTTATATGCATCCTAATCATAATTGGCTGCTGATCCATAAATTGTCTATTCCTACTTGTATTGAAATTTCTATTTTTCTGGGATAAGTAGTTTGATTTTGAAAAAAAAGAAAAAGGAATTTATCCACCCTTCATTTACCCAACTAGTCAGCTATAACAAAAGATAGCATGATTTAGTCTAAGTCGATTGAGTCGCCGAAAAGCCATGAATTATACTTATGGTGAGTAATTTTTGTATATTATAAGAATAGTATTTATTAATTAAGTTAATTTTAAAATGTAAAGTAACAAAAAATAATTCCAATATATATATATTCCATAATGTAAATTGAAATTCCTATGTCATTGCCTGTTTTTTATAGCACTATGTCATTGCTTGTTGATAATTAGCAAAATATATTTTATATATTCTAGTTAGTATTAATCATTATAGGTTAAATGGAAATAACATTTCGTGTAATTCATATTAAATGTCTTATTTATAATTTTTCTTTTGATGACCTAATTTTGCCAATATGCAATCTCATCCGATTTATAATATTTATTTGTCTTTTTGTATTACCTATGAAATAATAATATTTATTTTTAATAATATACTATCATTTATTATATTTAAACTCATCTAACTATTTTATTTTTGGTACAATTGAGAAAAAATCAAAAACAACCAAGACAATAGAGAAAATAAAAAGCTTAAGCACGGAAAAATAACTCTCACAGCACGTGTCATAAAAAAACCATTGCGATTACCGGGAGGAGATAAATTTAAATGCATAAATTGTATTATATTAATTTATATATAAAAAAATCATCAATTTCATTTGCAACGAAATAATAAAGAAAAATATAATACTCATGAGTATGGTACGAATACCAATATCGGTAAAGTATTTAGTACAAATATTTTACTATTTTAAAAATAGTAATGTTTCAAAGAGTTTTGCGCATTAGCCATGGATTTTTACATATACAGAAAATTCATACACGTACACTTTCTTACTTAAGAAACCAAAAATAGAAATTTTATATTGAAAATAACAACTTTAAAACTTCTAAAAATTTAAAAATACAAATTTCAATATATTTTTAATTGATTCTTTATATATATATATATATATATATATATATTATCATTTGCTATTCTTCAAATACTCCTAGTTAATTTAGATTTTATTTCTCCATAACTTTCTTTTTTTCATGTAACAAGATTCCATGAAGTTGACTACTTATTCCATGAAGTTGACTACTTTTCTTAAAGGATATTAAGTTAGTTATTTTTTTGTTGCTTTATACTAATTTCTCTATCTCAAAATAACTTCACATTTGTTAAAGAAATGTTCAAAATACTATCATTTTTAGTTTTTAATATAATTACAATTAACTTTTTTTAATTTACTATTATGCACTTTATATTTATAATTATACAAATACTAATAGTTAATAGTTAATAAAGATAATAAAGTAAAATAATGATTCTATTTAATTCATTTAGAGAAATGATAAGAAGTATCTTGTTACGCTTTGTTAAGAAATCAAAAACAAAAATATAATTTAGGAAATTGTGCAATTAATACCTTGAAATTATAAAAAGTAGTATTTTCTACTGAAAACTATTCTTTTATTTTGATTCTTAAACAAGTGCCTTAAAGACACTTAATAATGATATTTGTTAACATTATCCATTTACTTATTATCTTTTATTAATTTATATTAAATCGTGAAATGCGACGGTGATATTAAAATGGAAAAAGTAGAACTCTATATGAACATGGAGGTAGTAGTTTGCCCTTACTTTAGTGCCTTTGATAAATTTTGGTTAAGCAAACTATGTTTCTTTAACGCCCATATTGCATTTTGGACCACTCAATTTAGGGAGTAAAGTTTATTGTCCCTCGCATATCTCATGTTTGTCTTAATTGACACATGAGTTTGCACTGCTATGGTTGTTGGGCGTGGGGCAATGCAACTCATAACTTTGGTTTCAAGCAATCTTCCATAATTTTCTTTAGAAATGAAAACGAGGATGTAACTGTCGTAGTTCCACAATGTAGCTTAAAATGGGCCATGAATTATTCATTCATTTTGTGATAATTCTCGTGAAACTTATAACTACACATTAATTGAACCCATTATTTTCTTGTCTAATTTGCAATGTCTAAAAACATTTCGTTTTCCTACATTGTTTCTAGTAACAGGCTATGGCCGGCTCCATCGCTAGATTAATTGTGTTAGTAACATCATCCCATTTTTTCTCGTACGATTTTGACTTTTATTACTTTGAATCGGTCCATTTTATCTCTAGATTTTCTCCAGCTAAGAAAATTATATTCGAAGCATAATACATTATATATAGATATTCTTTTTAGTTACTATTATAAATAAAAAAGAATTACTTTAATTTTAGTCACTATTATAAGTAAAAAGTAACTACTACATTTGAAAATATTCTTAATACATTCTTCATTTATTTAAAAATATTTAAAGTTGATAGTCGGAAGTTTGACATTAAAAAGAGACAATTTAATAAAATTAACTTATATTTTATATGAAATTTATAAAATTAATTGTACCTGACTACATTTTTTAATATCCATAAAAATAATTTTTTTTACTTATAATAATGACCGGAGGAAGTATTTCTTTTATTCTAAATTTTTGATTCGTCAAATAATAAAAGTCTAGTCTTTAAGACTACACCTAATTTTTGTTTGTTTTTTTT
>JBBPBQ010020322.1:7064181-7083991 GCA_037974755.1 Cicer yamashitae | reverse complement strand
GATTTTGAATAAAATGTATTGAATTATTAATTAAAAAAAAACCACAACTGATAAATATGATTAAGTGAAATCATCAAATATTATTTTTAATGATCCTTGTTGTTAGATAAATTTGGTAAAAATTATATTAAATAACTTAAGTCCATTTTTTTCTTAAAAAAATACTTATATTATTTTAAGAGATATACATTACATGAGATAGGACTTGAAAATATATTTATAAATTATATATAATCTTCACGCTACAAATTAATTTTATAGAGACTAAATTAGACTCAGCTAAAAAATTTTAAGATTATATTTATATTAGACTCTACTAAAATCAATTGAAGTTCTTGCTATCAAATCACTGCTACTATGATAATGTATTTATTTTATACTTAATCCAAATTCTAAGAATTTTTTACACACAAGTCGATTCTCTACTCATAAATTAAAAATCACATTGAACTTATTATCTTATATATTCGATCTAAAAACTAAATGAACTTAAAACCAGTAAAAATGCAGTTAGTCCAGTAATTTCGTGTATTTTAATTGTAGTTATAATTTTAAAAATAATTTTTAGTCAAATAAAGATCTAGAACTTCTTCTGGAAAAATAATTATGTTAATAAAATTAATTCCCAATCTTGCAAATAATTATGAAAGCTATGGTTTAAATTAATTTTGCACAAAAAATTTTGCCCAATTTTTTTACGTAAAATCATTATTAATTTTATACTTTTTTTTTACCATACAGTTAGTTTAAATATATAATATTCTTAAATTTGATCCTATGTGCTGGAAAGTGAAGAGTGAGTGACGACTGAGCACGAATTTTTGGGTGGCGTCTTCCCGCCGGAGGCAGATAGCGACAAATTTTGCACAAAGATTGTGGGGTCCACTCTGCCCTTTTCAAATTTTGCATGAATTAATATTAAATTATTTTTCTACATACGACACATATGTATAAACAAATATAGTAGTATATAGTATTTTCTTTAAAATATTATATACTGGTTATATCTTCACACAAGGAAAAAGGACAAGTTTTCATGATTAATTAATCTCGGTAAAAAAAAAAGAGCATAAGTAACATCACTCTATTATCGGTCCATATTTGACAAATTTGAGATTATTACATCATTTTTATAAAATATATGGAACATTGAATTTTATCGTTGATTTTGTACATCTTAATCAAAGTATGTGACGTGTGACATTACACTAACGCGAAATGGCATATTTTTAATTTATTTTCTATAATAAGAAATGGCATACTTTTAGAGTATGTGAATGAACTAAGATTATACTTTACTATTACTAAACATATAGTAGTAGTTTGAACAAAACCAAAAGATAGTAGCAATGCAACCAAAAATAAAAACTATGTAATAACTGTAAATAAATTAAGGGAAGAAGAGAAAGAGACTCACAATTTATGTTTGTATACTAAAAATGCAGTCAAATTATTTGGCCGTATAATCACTAGATTATGGAATCTTTTTTCGGTTGAATAATTATCAATTATTGATATTATTATTAATTCAAAAGACCATTCATATTTTAAATTTTCTAAATAAAAAAAAAACACAGAGACATAGTCATATGCCAAATGGAAATGCAAGATTTAAAAAACATATATAAATGTAAATGAGAATGAAGTATATGTTGTTGTATTGTAATCTTCTTCTTCTTCTTCTTCTTCTTCTCTTACATGTGAAGCTTAATTTTTGAGTGAAGAAGAAGAAAGTGGAAAGTGGTTTGAGTTTCCCAAAAGCCTCAGTGTTTAATAATGTTCCCGTGACTTTCTCTCACCTGTTTTTTTTGGGTATCAATTTCAGCCTCAAATCAATGTTTTTCCTTTTTTTCATTTTCTAACCAAATCTTACTCTTAATTGTCTTCATCTTCACCCTTTCACTGCCCCAGATCTCTCTCTTGCACAAAACATCATTCAGTGTTCCATTTCTGCTACAAAGGTTTTTCTTTTTTTTTTACTTCATCTGAATCTTATTCTTCATGTTTTCTAGAATTTGTTCGTTTTATTTCTTTTTTAAGTGGAAATGTAAAAGTTTCTTACTTTTGTTAATTTTGTGCTTGCTAGTTTAATTTTTGAAGCATTTCAGTTTCTGGGTCTGTGTCTTTCTTTGCTCTTCATAATTTCTTTGTTTTTTTTTTTGTTGATATAACTCATGACTCTATTCATAAAAAAAAATGTATTTTTGTTATTTTTGATGGCTTTTGTTTGTTTGTTTGTTTGTTTGTTTCTGTTTCATTTATTGATGTAGTTTTGAATTTTGATTAGACTTGTATTTTAGGCTGCAACTTACAAACTAGCATTTTAATTTGAGTCAATGGAGCTGAAATTGTGTATGTATTGTTTTTACTTATGTTTTAGTTTTTGGTTATGCAGTGAAGGAGCTTGAAGAAGAGCAAGCTTTATTGCTTTGACTAGTTCCATTTTTTGAATGTTGGCAAACAAAATGATAATTGATATGCCACCATCTGGGGCTCAAAGTGTGAGGACAAATAGATCTTCATATGGTTCTAGCATTGGCAATGAGAGTACTCCTTTACACAGCCATGCTACTGTTAGCAATGGTGATGACTATGACAGCGACGGCTCCAATTTTGCACCACCGTGAGCATTATCTTTTCTTTTGAATATATTTTGGACACTTTTAGTTACATTCTAATGTTTATAACTCTTTTTTTGTATGTTTTGAAAATGAGCATTTTGTCAATTTGAGATGTTAGCAAGAAAATATTGAGCCTTGTTTGAATTTTAACTTTCTACTTTACTGGCATAAACATTTGTGACAGTGTTTGGGAGAGCTTATGAAAACAACTTATGACATGTTCATAAACTATTTTCAACTTATTTCTATAAACTCTCTAAGATATCTTGAGACCAACTTATAGTTATATGAAACAATTTGATTTGATTTTATCTTTTGATATAGAAATAGTTTTTACATAAGCATCTTATATAATAAATGCTTATGCTATAAGTGCTTAGTTAAATTGTTTATCCAAATAGAGTCTAGTAACATTAGCCAATTTTAATTTTGAAGCTATAAACATTATTTTCATCTTCTATATTGTTTCTTGAAAAGACAATCTCATAGTGTTTGAAACTTCATATGTTGCAATTCTAGGAAAGTCTTTATAAAATTTCACTGTATGCACACAAACTTAATTCTTGAATTCTATTCTTATTGACTGATCTTTGAATGCACTTTTTATGGTTTTTCCTCTTGAACTGAATGACTATCTTACCACAAAGCGAAATGAATTTTGAGTTTGCGCATATGCATCCTTCATCAGTTTGTAACATTGTATTTTATTTGTTTGTTGTAGCACACCAACAATTCTATCAATGGCTATTCCAGCAGAACTCGCTGGAGCTGCACCCTTGATTGAAAGATTCCAGGTGGGAAACAATATATAATCTTGCTATAAGTATAATTTTCTTGAACAGTTTTGCATTCCTATTTATTTTGTGTCTCAATGATTTTTGTGTAAGATCCTACATGATTGTAATTTAGTGCTATACTTCTATGTGCATGATGCCATGATCCTTTTGTTATCACCTAGTTTTCTCAAATGTTACTTGTTATTATAGGTGGAAGGTTTTTTAAAATTGATGAAAAAACAAATTCAATCTGCCGGAAAGCGAGGATTTTTTTCTAAAAGATCTGTGGGCCCTCAAGTTCGAGAAAAACTTACAATTGAAGACATGCTTTGCTTCCAAAAGGTAATCAAATACTGATTTTTCGGTAAGTGGTTAATTTTTTACAAAGCTCATGAAAAAAATCTAACATATGTATTGATGCAGGATCCAATACCAACATCATTGCTTAAGCTGAATGGTGATTTGGCAAGTCGTGCAACAAAACTGTTCCAGCTAATTTTGAAATACATGGGTGTTGATTCATCTGATCGTGGAACTCCACTAAGCTTAGAGGAACAGGTTGATCTTGTAGGTAAACTATACAAGCAAAGTTTGAAGCGTTCAGAACTCCGAGACGAACTTTTTGTCCAGATATCAAAACAAACAAGAAACAATCCAGAGAGGTATGCGAACCTTTTTTTCGTATCAAGTATCATTCTTCGTGTGTTACTGGTGACTAATACCTTCTTGTCTCAAATGCAGGGAATGCTTGATTAAAGCATGGGAGCTAATGTATTTATGCGTGTCGTGCATGCCTCCTAGCAAAGACATTGGAGGATATCTGTCAGAATATATTCATACCGTGGCGCATGGTGTGGCTATCGATTCTAAGATCCGAGGCCTTGCATTGAATACATTAAATGCTATGAAGCACTCTATCAAGGCTGGTCCTAGGCATATAATACCTGTTCCTAGTGAGATTGAAGCTCTGTTGATTGGGAAAAAGCTCACAACTATAGTCTTCTTTCTTGATGAAACATTTGAAGAAATTACGTATGACATGTCAACAACTGTTGCGGATGCTATTGAGGTTCTTTCCTTTGAAACCTTTATATGCAATAATCCTACTTAATACTTAATTGTGATTCTGGTTTTAATCATCCTACTTTGTTGCCGTCTTAAACAATAATTTTTCGTCTTTTTGAATTTGTCGATACTCTGCATGAAAATTGTGTTCGTCTATCAAAGTTTAAAGCATTATGTTTGTTAATAAGTTATATTTGCTTCAGGAACTTGCAGGGATCATTAAACTGTCAACATACTCTAGCTTTAGCTTGTATGAATTCCACAAAGTTGTCACAAGCTCCAAATCATCTGAGTCTGGGAATGGCATGTCTTTTCCACTTCTTGCTTGTGAGTATTGTTAAATTAGCCGAAATCAATAGTAGTCTAACGAATCTTCTATTGTTATTATTCAGAGGAGTACATAGGGTTGGATGATAATAAACATATCGGGGATCTCGTCGCTGAATTTAAGGCAGTAAAAGATCGAAGTAAGGGAGAAATTTTGCACAGCAAACTGGTATTCAAGAAAAAGTTATTTCGTGAATCGGATGAAGCCATTACAGATCCAATGTTTTTGCAGTTGTCCTATGTACAAGTATGTTTTCTTTTGTTTTTTGTTTATGAATGAATAAAAGCATATATAGGGGTTGTCTAGCTTGAGAAAATAGTTTAATTTTCTATTTCCTGTTTTCACTAATAATTACTAAAATGTGACCTTTTCTTGTTCACTTTGTTACCAATTTTTTTATAAAAATATTTGAAAGCATGAAATAATGTGGAAAAAATGTGACATTTTGTGATTATAAGTGAAAACAGAAAATGTTTTCTCTAGCCAAACAACCCCTAGCTTTGAGTAAAACTGCAATCACCTTCAAGGTATTAATTTTTGTGTGCTCTTGATACACGGTTACAGTTGCAGCATGATTATATTTTGGGTAATTATCCAATTGGAAGGGATGATGCATCCAAACTTTCTGCATTGCAAATCTTGGCTGAGATTGGATTTATTAGAAGACCTGAATCATGCGCGTAGGTGATTTCAAATGTTGATCTTGCTAAAAACTATCTTGCGATAGTATTTAACATCCTTTGATTGATGTTCTTGTGACTGAACTTTACATTTTCTATATTCTATCATATTATTGCTGCAACTGACTGAGATTTCTGTGTTTATCAGAGAATGGAATTCATTTCTCGAGCGATTTCTTCCTAGGCAAATTGCAATGACTCGAGCTAGACGGGAATGGGAGTTGGACATTCTTTCTTGCTATCATTCACTGGTATGAGACTGGAATACTGTCTAAGAGCCTAATCTCATCTGATTATTTTTCTTTGATATTTGATTCGTGAGTAGTTTGTGTTATCAAACCCTCGACCGTGCATTTAACAATAACTATTTTCTGCTTTTGTATATTAGAATTAATCACAGAAATCGATATCTGCTTCTAGTATACTTATTTACCTTGACGATATATATTGCTGAATTTCTTCTCCAACTATATAAAAGACGATGTTCGTTTTCAGGAGCATGTCACGAAAGAAGAAGCAAGACAACAATTTCTGCATATATTAAGGGCACTTCCTTATGGATTTTCTGTATTTTTCAATGTTCGCAAAATCGATGATCCTATTGGACTCCTGCCTGGACGAATAATATTAGGAATTAACAAGAGAGGGGTAAGACTAAAGAAACAATTTAATGTCTTAATGATAATAATATAAGGTTTAGAACACACGTACTTAACAATTAATTGTTCTTTTAACTAAATGTTTATTTCTGATCAATTATCCTTAGGTTCATTTTTTTCGTCCAATTCCCAAGGAATATTTGCACTCAGCTGAATTGAGAGACATAATGCAATTTGGAAGCAGTAATACTGCTGTATTTTTTAAAATGCGAGTTGCAGGTGCTCTTCACATATTCCAGTTTGAAACCAAACAGGTATTAACACCTTCATTGAAGTTGATCATGTTATTCTTGAAGTTCTCAATCTTTCCTTTGGACTTAATTAATATTTTTGTACTTTTGGTGTTATTTTATGTTATTGGCATTTTTTCATTTTTGTAGGGAGAAGAAATTTGTGTAGCTCTCCAGACACACATAAATGATGTAATGCTGCGCCGATATTCCAAAACACGATCTTCTCCTACTGGTTCTTTGGATAAAGACATTTCTAGTGATTTCAAGCCTCCGAATTCAGAATTGTACGAGAAACGTGTTCAAGATTTAACAAAAGTTGTTGAAGATTCTCAAAGGAATGCTGATCAAGTAAGTCTAAGATTCTATTGTTTGTTATAGAATATTACATAGATTGTATAGAACAAACATCAAACTGAGCCACTAAACATAAAGTACACATCTATGAACTATTGCATAGTAACGGCTCATTTGATTCCATGTGAAAAAGGAAGAATAATTCTTATAATATTTTAAATCATGTTGAATAGTTGCTGCAAAAATTGCACGAGAAGCAAAAACAAGAGGATGAATTGCTTCAAGAATTAGAAGGCTTGAAAGAATCTTTAGAAACTTCCAAGCACAGTCTTGCAGAAGTTACAAACGACCGTGATAGGCTTAGATCGCTATGTGATGAAAAAGATAATGAACTTCAGGTAAAACTCTTGACTCTTAACTTCATGGAATCATTCTTAATTTTATTTTGCAGTATTGATCATTCTTAATGATTGTGCAAATCTATTAGGCTAAAGTTATAGAGAAAAGGAGCTTGGACGCAAAGATGGCCAAGTTAAATAATTTGGTGGTAGAGAGAACTACCAATAAGGACCCCATTAAAGTAAATGACCAAGTAAGATACTTTCTGTCGACATTCTTTTGTTCTTTTCTTCCTGATCAACAGTTGTTTTCATCTTTAAATTGTTGAATTTCGTTGGTATCTAATAGGCGTTGCAAAAACTTGAAGACGACTTAAAACTTTGTAGAGATGAGTGTATAGTAGCTGAAGAGACCATCAAAAGCTTGACAAATGAGAAGTTGATTTTGACACAAAAGCTATCTGAGCTTGAGAAGAAGAATGCTGAAGAGGTAAAGTACAATATTGGAACTGAGTATTTAAAATTAAAACCCTTAATTTTTAGATGATTAGTTCAACCAACATATATGGTGGTGACTGGTGAGTGTAATGCAGATTAATTCTCTTCAACGGAAACTCGAGCAAGAACGGAAAGCTCTGAACACTCAAGTGCATGACCTGGAAAGAAAACTAAATGTGCTTAAACAAGAATTGGTTGTGGCCAAGTCTACACTCTCGGCGAAGGACTCTGAATTGACTGTGTTGAAGAACAACTTAAAAGAACTAGAAGATTTGAGAGAAATGAAAGAGGTTTTGATACTTTATTTTCATTGTTTCTGCTGTATTATAACAATTATATTTATATTTATAGGCTCATCATATTCACTTTATTTGTGTTGAGTAAAAAATCATTTTTATAAATTTCTATTTGCCTTATGCAGGATATTGACAGAAAGAATGAACAAACAGCTGCCATATTGAAGATGCAAGGAGCTCAACTAGCTGAAATGGAATCTCTTTATAAGGAAGAGCAAGTTCTCAGAAAGCGATATTTCAATACCATAGAAGGTGAAGATTCAGTGTTATGTCTATGTGAATGTGAATATTATTATTTACATGAAAACCAACATATATATTAACAACATTGGAATTTGGTTCTTTGTTTCAGATATGAAAGGCAAAATAAGAGTTTACTGTCGACTAAGACCTCTCAGCGACAAAGAAATTGCCGACAAAGAAAAAGATGTTCTTACTTTTGTAGACGAGTTTACTGTCGAGCATCCATGGAAAGATGATAAACAAAAACAACACATATATGATCGTGTGTTTAATTGCAACACCACTCAAGAAGAAGTATTTGGGGATACAAAGGCAAGTCTTAGTATAACAATCATAGTTTTCATAGAAATAATTTTAACATTTTCTTACACTCAGTTACTAATGTCTTTCTTTTGGAAATTCACAATGCAGTACTTGGTGCAATCTGCAGTAGACGGTTATAATGTTTGCGTATTTGCTTATGGTCAAACCGGCTCTGGAAAGACGTTTACAATCTACGGATCTGAAAACAATCCCGGACTTACTCCACGTGCTACTGCAGAACTTTTTAGAATTTTAAGGAGAGAAAGTAACAAGTTTTCTTTTTCCTTGAAGGTACAATTGCAAAATGCAGCTTAATAAAAACTTTTTTTTGCATCTATATTAGTTTGGTGTCATTAAATCCACTGAATATGATTTGGCAAATATCTGTGTTTATTGTTTGATTTATACTTCTTTTGTGTTTATGATGATGCAGGCTTACATGTTGGAATTATATCAAGATACACTTGTAGACCTTTTGTTACCTAAGAATGCAAAGCGATTGAAATTGGAGATTAAGAAGGATTCAAAGGTGATTCATTATTCTTAAATTGTCTTTAAAGTTGAGGACTTGAATTCTTTAATTTTATGATTGGTCTCAAGTTGTGATTGTTAATTACTCTTCTCATGTTAGGGAATGGTAGCGGTCGAAAACGTAACAACTGTGCCAATTTCTACAATGGAGGAATTGAATAATATAATACAAAGAGGTTCCGAACGGCGACATACAGCAGGGACACAAATGAATGAAGAAAGCTCAAGATCTCATCTTATTCTATCAGTTGTAATTGAAAGCACCAACCTTCAAAGTCAGTCGGCCGCAAGAGGAAAGGTATTAGTTGTCTTATATACCTTTGAATAACTTTATATATGAAGAATTTGTAACATGAATATTTAATGAACTTGAAGCAATGTAAATGTTTTATATTTAATGTTGAACTTATTATTATGCAGCTGAGTTTTGTGGATCTTGCTGGGTCAGAAAGGATTAAAAAGTCAGGTTCTGAGGGTAGTCAACTGAAAGAAGCTCAAAGTATAAACAAATCATTATCAGCACTTGGAGATGTTATTAGTGCTTTATCTTCTGGTGGTCAACACATACCTTATAGAAATCACAAGTTAACTATGTTGATGAGTGATTCACTAGGAGGCAATGCCAAAACTCTCATGTTTGTTAATGTTTCTCCAATAGAATCAAGCTTGGATGAGACACATAACTCTCTCATGTATGCTTTTCTTTTTAATCTTATACTCTATCTGGAATGAAATATAAGCAAAAATGATATTTGAAAAGTTGATATATCTGATCTAAATTTTATAGTTTATACATCAACTTTTCATATACAGTTGTCGCTTTATATTTCATTTTGAAGGGAGTAACTTTCAAATTTAAATAGGATAATTTGGCTAACTTTGTCTCATGTTTTTAACAATCTTGTATTTTATGTACTAATTTAGGTATGCATCGCGGGTGAGGTCAATTGTGAACGATCCGAGCAAAAATATTTCTTCGAAAGAGATAGCTCGACTGAAGAAATTAGTCACATACTGGAAAGAGCAAGCAGGTAGGAGAGGGGAGGATGATGATTTAGAAGAAATTCAAAATAAACGACCTACTAAAGAGAAGAATGATGGCCATGGCCATGGCCGCTTCACACTGTAGTAACTTAAGGCAAATGAGAGTGTTCATGAATGGATTCCATTGCAATGGATTGGTCATCTGTTGTATTTTTGTCTTTGGAATGTTGCTGTTTCTGCATTCCAAAAGATCTCACATGCTAAATAGGTTGCTAAATAGGTTGTTGTAATTTGTTTGAGGGGTACAAGCTGTATAGTTGAATCATGTATATATTTTTTTTAATGATCTTTAACTTAAGAGAAAAGATGTATGGTAAGAAAGTACAAATATCGAAAACATACTAAATTATAGAAACAGTTTTTTTTCATCCACCCTCCCATGTTTTCCATTAAGTATATAGGAATGACTATTTAATCAATCTTTAATAATATAACAAATCATCATTCTCGTGAAAAAAATTGATTTGTACTAAATAACATCACTTTTAATATGTTGATGAATTTGTTGTCATTTTTCACTGTGATCAACAAAGATAACTAATAATATTTGTTGAAATAATTAGATTAGACAGAATTCCAATTGCAAAATTTAAAATTTAAAATATAAAAAACGAACTTTTTGTATAGATTATACCAAATTTGTATAGTATATATTTGTATGATGAAAGCGTGACTATATATCTATGGTACTACTTTTATTAGCGTTTGGTATATATTTAAAATTGCTAAAAATAAAAAAGATGAATTTGTGAACAAATTCACATTATCTAGGTTAATAGCATAAAACGACAATGTCTACAAATGTGACGAAACCTATAAATTTAACAAAATAGATGGATTCGAATTACTCATATATTCGGAACTGTAACGCTGAAGACGCAAAAGTCGTTGATTAAATTTGCATTGAATCGAAGTCTATTTGTCAATATAAATCAAATAAACACCGTAACAACGCATGAAATAAAAATATGTGAGCCCTAAACCAACTCCTGTTAATTGAAAAGAGAAAAACAAATAAGAAAGATGTGAATAGTTGAGCACTGATGTATATTTATATAGGCTAAATACCACCCGTGGTCCCTTAACTTAATTTTAGTTAACGATTTAGTCCTTTATCTTTTTTTTTTTTTTCCGATTTGGTCCTTTATGTTTTTAAATAATTTCAGCGTTACCCTTTAAGTGGGATTTCGTTAAGAGAAATTTAAAAAAATCACTCCTCCGTGTTCAGATAAAGTTATCATTTATGTTTTGGAAATATTTCAAAAAAATATTCAAAGTTTGTTCTAAATTTGGTAGTAGGATTGATTCGTTAAAACTAAAGCTATGAGTATTTATACTCCATAAACATCACTTCAGATTAGTGACAATAGTTTCTCGAGATTTGATGAACATATACGATGATCTAGATGAAGGATTTTTTCAACTTTTTCTTAACGGAACCCCATTTAAAGGGTAACGCTGAAATTATTTAAAAACATAAAGGACCAAATCAGAAAAAAAAAAAAAAAAAGAAAAAAAAAAAGAAAGATAAAGGACTTAACCGAAATTAAGTTAAGGGATCACGGGTGGTATTTAACCATTTATACACTATCTTTTCTCCCTTCGTCACCCCCAATAGAAAAATTAAAAAGCAATAACCTTATTTCTATGGCTGCAACAACCGTCCTAGAGATCCATCTTCATCTTTTTTGGGAGTGAATAAATAATTATATTTTTAACTGTTAAATACTAATATTAAGTTATATATAATATTTCAGATTTAAATTTAAAACTTTGCAGGTATGGGTAAATATCTTTATAGATAAAAAATCATATTCTCACTTTACCTTTTGTGCTTACTTTACTCCACTGTTTTCCTATTTAGTTTTTTTTTTTAATAAAAAGTTAATACAGGATTTTTTGGAAATATTTAATAGTTAGATTCAGTTACAAATTAATTCTCAACGACCTCCACTCAAAAAAGTGGAAAACTAGAGCTCAAGCTGCTATTTGTTTTTTAATGGAGAAAATTACGTCCATTTTTTAAAATATTTTTGGTAATTAAAATAAACTTTTAGAAAATTATAGATTTGAAAAAATCACAGAAAGCCACGTTTATATCAATCTTTTATTTATGAAGATTATAGAAAGCTCAGAGTTTCCAACAAGTTGCACACTGGTGAAGCCCTTGAGCTACTACACTTGGTCTAGTGATTTGAGAAAATTAATTTCAAATGGATGCATAAAAAGTTTTAAAAATATAAGTAAATATCAATTGTCGGATTGGACAGCTACAAATTTGTGTGCTTGATTATTAATATGATATGCGACAATAATCAATGTTTGGATAAGTGAAATTCAATGTGTATACATTGATGCACATTGATAGAATGCATACACAAGCACTATGCTAACATATTTCAACAAAATTTATACACTGATGCACACCGATTCCATTCCTTTCAAATGAAAAAAATTGAAGAAAAAAGAATCTACATTTGAATCACTTATAAATCAAGTCAAATTAAAATTGAAAAAAAAAAGTTTAAACAAATTTTCTTCCTATTTCTCAGAGGAAGAAAATTCAAGGACTAATCAACATGCATACAGAAAATACAAAAACCAAAATCAAGTAGTAGTCTCAGTCTTAGACAAGAGAGCTAGTATCTGAGAATTCAACACGCATAGAAGTTTGTGTGTTACTATTGATTGGTGTGAAGCCACTAGTATTTGTTCCTGTATAATCAGTACTTGCAAGACTAGCTAAGTCCACAGATGGCCACATAAAAGCAGGCTTAAAAGGCGGCACGTCCGGCACATTCACTGACCCGGATATGATCTGAACAATTGTCTGCATTTTAGGTCTCTCACTTGCAATAGGGTGAGAACAAATCAAACCCAATTTCAATATCCTCTCTGCCTCTTCAACCACATACTCATTCCCTACTCTTGGATCCACTGCTTCTAGTAACCTTCCTTCGCGATGCAAATACCAAACCCAATCAACTAAAAATTGATACCCTTCAATTTTAGTCCATGGTCTTTGACCACACACAACTTCTAGTAACACAGCTCCAAGTCCATAAACATCTGATTCTCTTGAGGCTTTTCCTGTGTGGAAACATTCTGGTGCTATGTATCCCATTGTTCCTTGTACTCCTTCAAGTTCTGCATAGGATGTTTTTTCATTCTCTAGTGCACGTGCTAAGCCAAAGTCTCCTAAACGTGCGTTGAAATCTGAGTCCAGCATTATGTTGCTGGCTTTAAGGTCTCTGTGGACTACTGTTTGATCATATTCATTGTGTAGGTAATTTAATGCAGAAGCTACACCTGATAAGATTTTGTATCTTAGGTGCCAACTTAGAGGGGTTGTGCTAGCTCCTTCCTCACAAAATATGTGGTTATCTAAGCTTCCGTTCGGCATGTAGTCGTATACTAAGAGCAATACTCCATTTTTGTGACACCATCCTGCGTATTATTATCAAATTTTTAAATTAAGAATGGAAATTTATAGATTGAAAGTATGAATTGGCGTTAAACTAAATTTAGTGACGAAGAAATTGAAAACGAATTTTATTTTCTTATTGTTAATTTGATATGTATAATATGTGATGGCAAAGGGAGATAAAGTATTGCCATTGACCACATGGTTGTCTTGAGTCTTACTTCACCAATTGGTAGTTCTATTAATAAACAAATCAAGCCAAAGTCATTATATATAATTTTAATCACTTTTTATGTTACATCTATCTGGTCTTGAATATAAGATAAAGTTGAGTCAACAAAAGTTGATATATTTGGTCTAAAATTTGAATCAAATACATCCATTTTTGTTGATCAATTTTCTTTTATATTTGAGACGAGAGGGAGTATACTCTATGTTTGTATAAGGAAAGTTGAATGGGTATGCAACTATGCGTTGTTGTTGTTAAATGTTAATATAATAATATGATATGATATTGAAGATAATGATTTGTGGCCTTTTAAATTGACTTGTGGAAACACTGGCCGGCTAATCGGACTGTTTGTGACTGGGACCTTAACTAGATGATAAACTTCTGGTAGAAATTGAAGAAGAAAAATTCAGGTTTCACATAGCTAGAATAGAGATAAGACTTAACTAGAATTTACAGAGCATATGTTTAAATATGCGTTTCACTAAGTTTTCTCGCATCACAATGCTTAATCTATCGTGAATATTAGAAACTTCAATATATAGCTTACAAAGTAGTGTGATATTTTGCCCTAATTTCTTCCACCAAGCCGCAGAACCAAACAAAGGCTTTAAAATCTAGACAATCACGGGCTTATAAATTGGTTTTATAAGATTGAATTTATTGGAATACAGTATCATAGTTTATACTAGATCTGTTAATATAATAAATTAATAATAGTGTTGTATAAGAATTTTGACATTGAAAATGTTTTTTTTTTTTAATCAAGAATGACATTGTAAATGAGGAAAGATTATATTGGAATTTCAGATTGAAAAAAAGATTGTGTTAACTCCTTCGGCGTTGATCTAGTATATGAGGATGACGAAGGAAGCTTCAATGAAACGTAAGTATCAAAAAATTAAATTAATATTGACTGGATCCGAATCCTGATCCTGATCCATCCAGTATTGAAGAGCAATTAATATTTGACTATACGGACAGAGGAATAAAAGGTCATTTTCAAAAAAACAATACCAACCCAAATAATTTCAAAACATTCCTAAACGATGATATGATCTGGACAGATCTAATGTCGGATCTAAACTCTAACTTAGTACAATTAAATGACCAAACAAACAAAGTTCATTAACTAACCAAAATTAAGAAGTGAAATAAATAAATAAATAAATAAACTAACCTTGTAACTTAACAAGATGTTTATGACGAAGACGGTTGATAATAGTAAGCTCAGCCAAAAAATCATCAGTACTTTTCATCTTATCCCTTGAAAACATCTTAACCGCAACTTCCACCTTCACCTTCGCCAATATTCCTCTATAAACGACACCGTATCCACCTTGTCCAAGTTTAAACTTTTCATCAAAATTATTCGTAGCTTTCTTCAATTCTTCATATTTAAACTCTCTCGGTGTTCCCGGTAGACTCTTCAATGTCCCCAATATCTGAGAATCAGAACCATTTTCACTCTTCTTCCTTTTCATGTAATAACAATATCCAAATCCACCAACACAAGCTAAAATCAAAACCAAAACAGGAATCCCAACACCTAAACCTATTGTCAATGATTTTCCATTTTTACCCTCATCAAAAACCTCGATTGAAATATTCCATCTTAATACACAGTTTAACTCAACCGTGTTTCCCGTTGAAGCGGAAAATCCAAAATAAGATTTTTGATTCACTACATTTTTTAGATCAAGACTCGAACTTAAAACCGGTTTAGCCGGTTTTTTTACTATAGGTAAATCCGGTGAAGACTGTGTTTCCATGTAGACTTCAATAAGTTTCCGGTCACCCTTATATTCAATCCATAAAACGTAAAACTGAGTGCCGTTTGGAGCGATTTCGAAGTTAAGAGGATTTTTAACGGTGGAACGAACGCCGTTTATGTCGAGTCCGATGTGGTTGTTGTCAGGGTCGAAATCCTGTTTGACGGTGTCAAGTTCAACGGCGACGAAACGGTTAGTTACGTTACCGTCGGTGGATGCGTTTGTTAAACCGAGGTAACCGCCGGAACTATTGAGAGGGATGGAGAGAGAAGGTGCAATGACGAAAGCGAGACCTTCACCGGGTGTTCCGTTGTTGACGCGAAAGACGTTGATGAGGAAGGAGGTGTTGAAGGAGGCGAGTTTTCCGGCGCCGGCACCGGAGGAGGAATCGTCCCAGAGTTTGAAGGGGGTTTTGAAAAAGATTCTGCCGGAGTTGTTGGTGAGAGGGACTACTGATGAACTTCCGGCGCTGTCCGGCGTGACTTGAAGGGCGCCCTGGTTGATCGATGCGGAGGGTATAACGTCGAAAAAGATGGCGTTGGTAGTGTTGAAGGGTCCGAAAGAGTGAGTTTCTGTTTTGAGGATTTGAGCTTGTGAGGTTGCCGCCGGGAAGAGGAAAAGAATGCCGATGACGGCGGTGAGGTAAGCCATGTCGGATTTGTGGCGGCGGCGACGCTGAATAGGTAGCATGTTGTTGTTAATTATGGATACTTATTAGTGGTTACTTACCCTTTTGCTAATTTTTTGGGTGCAAGGAAAATCAAATTATGATTAAAGGTGGTGTATGTTTAGATTATTATAATAAGGTGCAATTGGGTTTCATTTGGTTTTGTTTTCCACGAAGTTTCCATGTTTGACATGTGCAGGGAAGAAAAAAATATTTTAAAAAATGTGAATGGAAAACGGTAATGATAGAACAAAAATAATATTTGTACACATATTTCATACATATTTCATACATATTTGATACTGTATTTAAAAGTCAATTTTTTCTCAAAATAAAAATCAATTTTTTATAACTTTTTTATTATTACAGTATTTTTTTATGGCATATATATATAAGTTTATATCATCATCTATATTAAATATTTTATTAATCATTAATATATATATATATATATATATATATATATATATATATATATATATATATAGTATACTTATACTGTACTATAAGTACAGTGGTCCAATCTGTCCCTAAGCAAACATAGTATTTAACTTTTTGCAGCATGCTAACTTCCGGAAAAGTAAATTTTCAAATTTTTGGAATATTTATATTTTATCCACAATTTTTAAAATTAATAAACCAAATTTAAATCAATAACCAAAAACATTAACAAAGGATCTAATAAAGGTTTCTCAGGTTTATAACATGAAAATGAAATCCACTATCTAGACGGTCCCGCGTAATTTTGCTTAATCAACATCACATATATACTTTGGCAACAATTGACAATAACTATACTTCACTTAATAACTATACTTCTTTCACGTGAAAACAAATCATAAATTATGGAAGAACCACCAATTGACAATAAACATGTTACTTTGGCAATTAGGAATTTACATGCAATAACTCAATGCCATCACTTTTAACATTATTATTTAAAATGGCCCTAGTAATCTATCTGCCCTTGAAATAAATTAATATCAATTGCAACGGTTCCTCTTGAAGAACTAACATACATATCACGAGGAACAAAAATGAAAATTGTAGCAAATAGAAATAAGGAAAAATAGATGAAGAATATTTTAGAGTTTATGAACTGTTCTTATTCATAATTCCAAATATGAGGCTATTTCTTGGTTTACAAAGATAGATTTTAGAAGAATGAAACCATTATAGGAAAAAGGAAAGAAAAAAAGAATGATAGAAAAAAGAGAAATAATAGAAAACATGAGTCGACGTCATTTAAGATAGAGGCAACACAAATGTAGATTTTACAGTGTTACTTTACTATGGACATTGTTGCAAATTTAACATTCTTCCTGTAGTATTTATTCAATTAAAACAAAAATAAAAAGATAGAAAAAATGTGATATATAACGCGAGACGAATAGAATGAGAAAAACTATAATTTAATAATTATCTCTAGTATAAAAATCTTTAGAGAGATATTTAATTATATTCCACCTTAGTAAATATTTGTAAAATGTTTATAAACTACTTTTTATATGCAAATAACTATAGTAATTTAATGATCGAGATCTTGACTGAACTTAGTCTATTTATTTTCTTATCTTTAATAATGGTATTTTGTTTTATTATTAATTAATGAAATAATACATTTCGTTAAAAAAAAAAAGTAGTTTTTAAACTAAAAATTGACCTGTGTTAAAAGAAATACTAATGTTTGAAAAAAACTAAAGAATTAAAACAAGTTCTACAATACAGTAAAAAATAAAGTGCATATCGATACTGAATTTTTTAAACAATAATTTTTTTAATTATTATAGTATTTATTAAAATTGACTAAATTAATAATTTTAGTACATATATAACATGTTATTTAACTATCAATGATTTAATTTTGATAATACTAAAATATATTAATTTTTCAATGTATTATAGAAGTCTGACTAATCCACTAAAAAACTAAAAATTGATATTCTCGTATTAATTGATTTGTACAGAAATTTGTATGTTAGGTGACACCGTGTGTATGTGTCTTTTTATTTATTTATTTAATTATTTTTTATAAAAAAATACCTTTTCTTTTCTTTTCTCCGCCAAAGAAAAGGAAAATAAAGAAGAAGATGCCCTTTTGACAGAAAAAAAGTCATTCAATAATAAAACGACAATCATGGTGCCAACGTTGATGTATAATATTTGTGCGTGGAATTTTATCTTTAGCATATGGCATAGTACGTTCAATACAAATAAAAAGCATATATGGCCTAAACGTGTGTTTCCCGATTCATGATAAGCTTTGGAACTTAATTCATTTTCTTAAGTGCAACTTGACAATAGTTTATTTGGATTTGAGTTACTTTTGCTGCGCAACTTGACAATAATTTATGAGTTTATTTGGACTTATATAGCTTTTGTTTGACTATAAATAAAAGTATATAGCTTTTGTTTATTCTCTTACATGTTATTGCCTCCTAGTTTTATTTTAATATAGTGTTTGATTAAATGATTAGCTTAAACCGAGTATTACTCAAACGAAAATTGTTGAAAGAAAATTAAAAAGCAAAACATATTAATGTAAACATTACCGTTAAATTAAACTACGGACATGGAAAATAAAATATGGAAGCTAAGAGGGTTAGAAGCTTCATTATTCTGGTTAGTGACGCATGGCATTGTGACGCAATACAATCTTTATCCTCATCTTTTACTTGAAAGAAAGAAAATTACATTAATTGATTCAAATTTTATAATTTATCGATACAGTATAAATTTAAATTTGTTAAAAATAAAAAAATGAATATGTTAATAAATTTATAGTATTTAAATTAATAGTGTAAAACGATGACATATCTACAAATATGATAAAATTCAAGTGTATGAAATATCTATATCACACCTATAGCGTTACGACATCAAAGTCATTCATTAAAATTTGTAATGAATCAAAACTAATATGTAAATCTAAACTAAACGAACATTGCATTAAGACGGAAAACCCAAAAAAACACAACACCAATATTTTATATCATTGTATCATATGACACGTTATTTAAAATATGTTACGTCATTATCTTTTAGTTAAAAAATCGAGAGAGTGACCAAAATTGTTGACTTTTAAAATAGGAGGACCAGTTTCATGAATTAATAAATATGGGGACTAAATCTACAATTAAGCATAATTTTAAATACACTTCTTTTTTATTATACTATTTAATTAATATTACTTATATAATTTTCAGTGTAATATTTTTTACTATACATTTATGACATTGATAATGCATCACTGTCTAACAAAAATAATCTAGTAAAAATAGTATTTTCTCTCTTTCATTTATACATTTTTCTTAATATGTACGAAATGAGCAAATAACTCAATTATTTTACTTTGAAGGGAGTAATGGTTAGTGTAGTTGACTCTGGGTTGCATGGAGTAGAAAAAAAATATTTATATATAAATTATAGAATTTAAATATTATTATAATTACAAATAAAATGATATAATAGAAATTTAATTTAATTTTTATAAATTATAAAATGAAATTATTATCAAATTTAGTTAATAAAAATATACGATACAAATAATATTAAAAATTATTACTTCACCATTAATTATTAAAAACCATATTATCTGTATTTATGATTGTTGTTGTAATGTTAAAAAAAATTTTAAAAAAAAATTAGACTTGCAAATACTAAAGATAAAATATTTATACAAATTATGTGACATATTTTAATTAAATTTAATAATTAAATAAAAAATATAATAATTAATAATTCAAATAATAATGATTCATAAGAAAAACACTACAAACTTCGAATGGTAAAAAGTTAAAATTCCATTT
>JBBPBQ010020322.1:7011545-7063948 GCA_037974755.1 Cicer yamashitae | reverse complement strand
AGTAAGAATGAGTGCTCCAATCTTTTATTAAAGATAAGTGGGACGATTTTGTTGAAAAATTAAAAAAAAAAGTTATTTTTTGAAATTTTTTTATTTATTATAAAGTCATGTGGTTGCTACCCTTTAAAAAAACTCTCATATACTTTTTTTTTCTCTTTTAATAGTGAGATATTACACTTTACTTTCTCGTATAAATTACACATACTAAAATTTGTTCTCAATTTTTTTTTATATAATATAAATGATTTATTAGTAGAAATTTCTATATATTAAATATTTATCTTCACCAAAAAAAAATATTTATTAAATATTCCTTAAGATTAAACAAGAAAAACTTAAAATTTATTCCTCAAGATGATTTTGAATTAAACCACCATACTAAAACAAAAAACTTTCAATTTGATTTCACTAGTTTATTGTGCTTTTTGAGATGTGCTTCAAATACCATTTCAGCTTATAGTTTATCATTCACTGGTTCAATTTGACAATAGATTCAATGAATTTTAGTGACCTAAACGATTGACACTCTAGTTTGAATGATTTAGTCATTGTTTCTTGCTAACACATTCGTACAAGTGTTAAATTTAGAATTTAATGGACAAATATGATAATAGTAGACAATGTTTGAAAATGCATTGATTGATACAGTTTATTTTGATGCTATGTTACACATTGACCATGTTAGAATTTAGTGGACAAAGATGATGATAGTAGTCATCGTTGATTTTGATTGATCTTTGATCACATGTACTAAATATTTAGTGACCCAATGTTAATTATAAGGTCTCATCAAATCTATCTTAAATCCATTAGATTTTCTCATTGTTGAGAAAATAAACAAAACATGAAATTTTAAATAATACAATTAAGCACAAGAAAATAAAGTAGAAATTTTGAAATCGGAGAAAAATTACGATTGTTTTCAAATGATAACTAGAGAATAATATTATGTGAAAATTGTTACAACACATAGACTTTTCTCAAACTCTTTATGGTCTCCGGTATAGTCACATTTCAAAGCAAATATTTAAACTACATCTAACAACAACAAAATCAAATACAAGCTTAAAGTGTTTATGACTTATGTGAATTGTAATGAAAAATGAGAGCCATATATATAACATTGAACTCCTTCTTTCTTTATAATTTCAAAAAAATGTGGGACTATTTCAATTTCTCCAATTTCAACCAAAACTTAACACTCATCACCTTTTTCCTATATCCCTTTTTCTTCTTCTTCACACACACAACTCGATGTCTAATTTTTTATAAAAAAATATCAAAAATGAGTTGAACAACTTATTTTTTAATTCTTGTTGGAATGATGGAGTTGTGTTTTGAAATTTTCTCTAATTGTTGTGCAAAGACATGTGCAAGTATACATCGTCAAACAAATAATAAAGTGATAAATAAAGATCGTTTCCACAAGGATTGATTTTGTTTAATCACCATAAATCATACATTCATCCAAATTAGTTAGTGAGTGGAAAAGAGTAACAAGAACACTCATATGATCAAAAGAAAATAAGATTAAAACAATAAATAATGTTCATGTTGAGATCTGATTGATTAAAATGGTTAAAATATGTTTCTTTTGAAATGTATAAGTTACTGAGTGATGCTTTAGGGTGCTACATCATTTAAGTGCAGATTAATTCACTTACGAGCAATGTGAGGAAATAGAATTATATTAAGATTCTCTCATGTCTAAGCTCTCATTAAATCCATTTTATTGATGTTAAAACATATTAATTCACTTTATGGTTCTAAATCTTATGTCTATGTATTTAGGTTAGTTTAATGTGTTCATTAATTAAACTACCATATTAGCCACTTGAAATCTATTCATTAAACTCTTTCGATATTCAATGGACTGATATTCAAAATAAGTGTCTTCATAATAAATATTTAGCATAAATATACAAGGGTTAAAAATGCTAAGCACCAATACACATCACTTAATTCATATCAAATTTTACATAATTCAACACAAGTGTTTTAGCTCATAGTGAGCATGACAGAAAACACACACAAGTAACGAGGTATAGATCCATTACAAGTCAAAAAAAGTGAAATAAAAATAACATAAGTGAACCACCAAAACGAACTACTAATTTATCAACCGCTAGTGTTTCAGTTAGAGATACAACACCTTGCTCTTGTTCTGGTATGAAAGAATGGAAATGGAATGAAATTGGAGGTAGGTAATGGAGGCTGGAACTACATTCAGACCTAGGGCAGAGAGTATCTCAAAATTATATTTTATATTATCCCATTTTACAAAGATAAGTCAACCCTAAAATGATAATGATAAAAAAAAAGCCCTATGAATAAGGAATATTCCTTGCCATTGCAATCTGCACATGTCACTCGACTGGAGACCGCACTTTTTTGTCTTTTTTGCATTGTACTTATTAGTCTTTTAACCCCAACTCAACAAATGCTAGAGTCTTCAATTCTGCTCAAGATCAACTTTCACTAATTGGTACTATAGCACCCCTTAGCATCTTGCAGAACACTAAACATGTTGAATCCTTCACACTACACAAAATACAAGAAATCTAATAAATAAATGCACAAAATTGTGCTTGACTATAATTAACACAAACTAAATATTATTCAATAAACTAAGCAAACTAATTTAAATGACTCAATTATCAAGTAATAATTCAATGTCAAAAAGTTAGATAACTCTTATTTCTAAGAGTCGTCACTAATTCACATGGTTGACGTTTTGAATTTTTTCTATTAGAATTACAAATTTTGGATGTTAGGTTTTTTAGAGATGAAGTGGAAGAGGAAGATAGTGAAAAGGAAGAAAATGAAGATTGAACCTGAGCAAAATCTGGTTTAAACTTAGAAAACAAAAAGTGTAGTTTCCTAAAACTTAAAAGGTCAATTTGAGAATCATTTATTTTTATAATTTGTCACGTCAACACCGTTATGCACACGTCATCATTGTAATGACCACATAACATTTTTTTAACGGAATTACTAAAAAATGTCATTTATGCAAACAAACCATGACATAAAGGTTAACGTTGCAAACAGAGTGTCACTTAAATGCCTAAATCGAAAAGAAAAAACTTAAACAACTCAAGAAAGAACTAAATTAAACTTACAAAACTAAAAGTGTATCTAAACCTTTAAAAAATTATATAATATCTTCTATAATAATTGTTTTATTCATAAAAATAGATGAAAAAGATAGGTCAAATTACATTTTTGATCATTCATCTTATTTATTTGTAACAGTTTGGTCCTTTATCTTTTCAAATAGGTCCTTTATGTCTTGAAAAACTTACAACTTAACACTTTCGTTGTTCTGTTACAAAATTGATGACATGTAAAAAAATGTATGATTTGGCAACAAAAAAACTTGGTTTTCAAGGTGGAATTGGTCATACACCTAGACTTCATCATTTTACTCTTTTTAAAACCTTCTTTTCAATTTTCCCCAAATCATAAACCCTAAAAACAAAATCAATTAAAATTTCACAACAATGTCTTCAATTCGGGCAAGTTTTTTCGAATTCAAGAAGCCATAACAAGTTTATGTTTATTTCGAGTGAGATGGTTGAAGAATTCACACCAAATTCCTCGACAACAACACCAAAAACTTGTTGCGCAAAATTCCGTAAGTGTACGGATTTGTCAAGTAGTAGTATATAAGATTATCATATCCACATAGATTAATTTAACAACTACCAAATTAATCAAGATTTTATATTATTTAGACTAATGATATTTATTGTTGGTTCGTTATAACGAAAACGTAACGATAACATAAAAATTATAACGAGAGTATATAACAATACAACTTTGAATTAATGGAAAATAAACTTAGGGTCATGATTTCACTTGTAATATCAATACCTCTAGTCATAGTTTTATATAAATTCTCATTTATTTTCTCAATTATCAATCCCTCTTTAAAACTATTAACAAAGATTTGTTATTCAATGTAATATTTCCCCCTAAATTAATTCTTTGATTGATCATACAAAAAATATAATTAAGAGAAAACATAAAGAACCAAAAGGTTGAGTGATTGAAATATAAGTATCGATGCTTCATCTTACAAGAATCATAATCTCAATTATCCTATGGATCTACCAATTAATTGTAGCTGATTATTGATCAATTGATTGATTAAGGCATGCAAAGGTCGGTCATCCCAAACATGTAAATAAAATAATTTAATAATTTAATTGAGATAAACAAAATAATCTAAAATAAAATTAGAATTAAAAGTAAGACATAGTAAAAGGTATCTAAATAACAAGATTCAACCAAAGACTTAGAGGAAAGTTTAGTTATTCATTGACATGTAGAAAATAAAACAAATAATAAAAGTATTCATCAATTAAAGGAAAAGAAATGTATGAATTTTTACTCTAAAATATGAGATTTACTCCAACTCCAAACACTTCCAAATTTCCAAAGAGTTTGTCCTTCTTTCTTCTCTCCATATTGTTTTTTTTTTCTTAATTATTTTATTTTTATTTTTATGATAGCAAGAACATCCTAATTTTATGCAACAACCTTTCCTCCCTTGATAAAATTCTCTTTATCATAAAATTCAATCTTTTTGAAGTGTGCAACAGACTCTTTCTTGCACTCATAAGTATGAGTATTAAACTTGATATTTTTGCATTAAAAACTTAATAAATTTGTCCAATTTAAATTATTTCATGATCAATTCTGTAAATACAATAAATAAATAAATCATAATAAGTTGAAATCAAAACTATAAAATAAGATAAAATAAAGAATAATACCCTCTTAAAATTCTACAAAAATAGATTTATCAATATTGTAAGAACAATTATCAAAAATGAGTTTTGAGAATTTTGTGTTTTTTGTGCGTTTCTAGATTTTGAGCATTTATGGGTTTTGTTGGGTTGTTAGATTGAAAAACCAAATTGATGATTTATTTTGTTTCACACACCAAATTATTACAAATAAGTCAAGTTAGATGTACACATTAATTGATCATTAATAGTGTTAATGACACATCACTCATTTAATAGACACATCTCCTTTTTCGAGATGTATTTAGAAAAAATTTAAGTTGTAAACTTTTTAAAACATAAAATATTTATTTGAAAAACAATAATACAAATAAATAATATAAAGGACAAAAAGTGAAATTTTCTATAAAAAAAAAATGAGTTATAAAAATAAAGGTAAATGAATCCTAAACTTTTTTAGATAAGTTTGACTCATTTTCCTTAACAACCAACCGGATCTAACTCAAACTCTATCTTTTTAACACAGCACAAGCTCTATATATGAAAAACAGAAATACAACACCGTTTATTTTTTACTGCGTTTTAAACCCATAGCCAATCGTTTCAGTCCCTCCCTCTCATTCGGCGCCGACTCGTCGTCTACACCTCCCTCGCCGCCGTGTCCCAACCGCAGGTAGATCTCTCCATTCTTTCACTTATTCCACTTCAATCTGTATCTCCCTTTTCTGTGTTGCGTAGTTTCTATGAGTGTCTCGATTTTAAGCTTTTAGATTGATTAATTTCGATTTTTATTGAATTATGGTTTCTAACTATATCTCGATTTCTAATTGTGGTGATTTTTAAGTGTATCTATGAATGTTTAATTTGCCTAGGGCACAAAAAATCTATAAGGTAGTTTATCCACTAATTTTCACCAAACAAAATAATACTATGTTCGGAATGAGATATAAGAAAAAAATTATCTGAAAAATTGATTATTCTGGAGGGAGTAATATGAAATGCTATGAATCAATTTTTGACTTTAAAATTTAGATTTTAATTTTTACTTTCACTAACTTGGTGTTTGTGTGTTGTTATTGTTTATGATTATTCTGCAGTGACTATTGGTGAGAAATGCAAGATCCAAGGATTCCTTTGTCAGATGAGATTTTGAATAGTAAACCAAGGTTGAAGAAAAACTCAACCCAGAAGGCATCTTTATTTCAGTTGCAAGGTAATATTGTCAATGGAGAAGGACAGGCTCCTCTGCCATTGAAATCAAGAAACAAGAGTACAAAAAGGCACTTGATGACTGAAGTCTCACCGCCCTTTCAGAAACCAGAAGGTTCCAATTCAGATTCGTTGCCCGACTCCTCTGCAGGTGAGAGTGAATACCGTCAATTGAGGCGGAAATATTTGGTGCTGGAGGATGAGAGCTTTGCATTAGGGAAAGAGCTAAGAGAGGCTGAAGATCAGGTAAAGACCCTTGAAGAGGAGAAGATTGCATTGTTGGATCAACTTGTTGTAATGGAAGGCCTTGTTAATCCATCCGAGATTCGCTTGTAGTGTTTGCAATTATCGATTACTTGATCTTCTGATCGTGACACACTACATGTTATATATATATATATATAATGCGTAAATAGAAGTCAATGTTTGGCTCCTTTTGTGAAGGGCTTTAGAAACTCAATGGACAAAAATCATCTGTAGAGGTTTTACAAGTTAAATTCTTAAGTTCACTAATATCTAAGATGCAGCTCAAATACATCAACCGTTGTATGTTTTTATAATTTGTAGTAGATTGTTCATATTTCTTGTTCACCTTCTTGAGTCCTATAGTTTCCTATGAATTGTGATATACTCTTTTAGAAAGCTGTAACATTCTGTCAGGGTGACACAATGTCACTCATGAAAGTTGTGATAAGTATAGAATTTTTATTATTACTATTTGACCATCCTGCTGCTATTTAATTGAGGCATACTCTACTGTAGCTTCAATATCTTACTGATATTGAAAGAACTAGGCATATCTGCATATACTTGTTGGCCTGGACCTGACTGTCTAATTTGATCGTGATTGTCCTTAAATTGTTTCCAGCAGTGTTTGTCAAACTACTAGACAAGTTTATATCATGCTGTCGGTAATGTATAAACGAAGACAGTAACAATCATTCAAATACATTCGCAATTTCGCATCCAAACACTAGTAAAAAATTTAAATGTATAAATAATATGAAAATCCCTTGAAAGTAGCAAGTGAGTAGTGGTGATTAATGTATTGAAAAAGAGTTAGAGAATTTGAAATTGATTGAGTGAATGTGGAAGATATTAACTGATTAGCTTTGTTATAGTACAAATAAAATAGCATATTGACAAGCAAAATGTGTTCATATGCTTTTTATTGTTAATATAAATTTTCACTTACAATTTTTTTTTTAATTTAAGGTAAAATCTTAAAATATTTAACAAACTATCTTAACTTCCCAGTTCCCGCTTTGAAAAAGACAACACCAAAGACAAGTAGTATACATCACTATTACTGACTAAAACCTACAATTCTACAACAAAGTTCTTTCTTGTAATTAACAACTGACAAATTGTGATAAAGTAAGCTGAAGGTATCAAGATATAATTTCTTTGAATTCTGTGTTTGGTATTGCTTGCTTCTCCAAACATGTAGCTGCAACCTGTTTTTGTCAGTGATCATCTTGATTCACCAGGACATGACTATGACTGTTGTTCTTATAGTGACCATGTGGATCTCACAGACCCTAAGCTAATATGTACATATTTACAAGCATTGTTATCTGACCAACCCAAGGCTTGGTGTTGCAACCTGGACAACTATAGGACTAGTGACCTGTGATATTCTGTTCCTCCATGTTAAGAACCCAAATCCATAGCCCTTTAAGGGAGCTATCACTTTGAAATTCACAGTAAACTTGATCTTCTGTCCTGTTCTTGTGAACACTAACCGGGTTGGCACAACAGTAACATTAACTCCATCTGGAGACACCACTTCAGCTTCATATATACTTCTTGCTTTTCCGACATTAGTCACAACCCGAGTTGCCGAAAAGTAGTCTTCAAGATTGGGAACTGCAATAGATGGATAGTTGAGGTCAGATGGTGTTTTGAATGCTCCATCACATGTGCTGTTGTCTCTTGTAACGAGACGGAGTGACTTCTCATCATAACCAATTGAACACAGGAATGCAACAAAATCTTCTGGCTGTGAATCATATACCAAACCAGGATCTAGTACTCTTGCAGGGTTCACAAACCCCGATCCATAATCAAACGCATTAGCCCTTCTTCTATCAGGATCCGCTCTAATTGGTTCGTGTTTCTTATCCAGAATTGTTGCTGCATAGTATTGGATTTATGATTAGTTTATTGAGTATAGACAGTCACTAGTCAAGCTTATGCAGTATAAGGTCTATGCAATGAATCAATGATCCTTTTCTCCCCTTTTTGTGTGATATAGTTAAATATTCATTTTAATCATGATTTTGATAAAATCTACTTTAGTAGGGAGCTTTTTTTAATGTTTGATTAAGAAGAATCTCAAACAGACCACGTTGAGTAATACAGGCACTAGATGATGTGAAATACCAGTAGTCATGATGGCAGATTTAATAGCCGACGGAGACCATGAAGGATGTGCAGCTTTGATTAAGGTTGCAATCCCAGTTACATGAGGACAAGCCATAGAAGTTCCTGATAGAATATTGAACTTCATGTTTCCAACTGATGCCGGAGACCATGCTGCTAGGATGTTCAACCCGGGAGCTATAACATCAGGCTACATAGCAGTACAACAAGAAATCTTCAAGGATTAAGTTGAGAAAGAAAAAAATAAGGCATTTTATGAACTCAATGGCATATAAATGAGAATATAACTAACCTTCAAAATTTCTGGGGTTAAAGCATTGGGGCCTTTGGAAGAAAATGCGGCTGCACGCGGGGCAGGCTGAACTCCTACTACTGTTTTTGCCCTGGAAATCCTTGACATAGGCATGCTATTCACCATTATATAAGTCATGGTTAGAGAATGGAAATAGGTGATTCAATATGTGTTATATTATATCAAATAAAAAACAACCAACCTTGTGCTATTGATATAGGATAGAATCTGTTGTCCTGTTTTCCTTCTAACAATAGCGGAAGGTATCACAAATGGGATAGCAACATCTTGATCTGTTTCATCAATAAGTATCATCCCAACTCCACCTGCCTCTTTCACTACCTTACTTTTTTCCAACTTTGAATCTGTTGAACCCTCTTCATGCCTACACACCAGAACCTTCCCTTCGGTTTTTGTCTTGTTTAGTGAGCTACCCAAACAAAAACTGTAAAAATGTAGAAAAGAGGACAGCATTTTAAACTTAAAAAGCCATCCATTTGCTTTGATATTTAGACACCTCTAGCTTTTGAGTACCTTGTGCTTCACCTGGATTGATAAGGAGTAAAATATCCTGCAAAGGCTTCAGATGCAGGAATTGTTCTTCTGGATGCTTTCATTTCCAATAGACTGAGACTCTCACCCTAATGCAGTTATAGAGAACTAATCAATTGAAGTCCGCCAAGTGAAAACATACCAAGTTACCAACACAAAAAATATCCAGCATTGTCAATCACAGAAAACAGTAGTCGGTTCAAATTTTGCTACACAACAATGCTATAACGTCGCTATTTGACAAAATTATGTACTAAAGTGCGTATTATTAGGAAATGATAGCGATTTGTTCAAATTCTACTACGCTATAATGCTTTAGCGCTGGTATAGCCTCTATTTAACAACACTATCGAAATCAACTTTACCGTAATGTTAACAGCATTTCCTAACATGATATCAGATGTGAAATCCCTATCTGTTGAGCTAGCGCCGACAGTGATAATCCACGGTGCAAGGTTTGTTGCAGAGGCAGGAGTTCCTTCATTTCCAGCTGATGCTACAACCAGCACTCCATGTCTAGCAGCATGGAAAGACCCGACAGATACCGCATCACTGAAATAGTCACCTTGAGGTGATTCAGGACCAAGAGATAAAGATATAATGTGAACTCCATCTCTTATGGCATCATCAAAGGCAGCTAACAAGTCCACATCATAGCAACCTGAATTCCAACATGTTTTGTAAACAGCAATCCTAGCCATAGGTGCACCTCCCCTAGCTTTTCCTGCTGCCAGCCCCTTATAATTCATGTTGGCCACATACCGTCCGGCTGCTGTTGAAGCTGTATGGCTGCCATGACCAGAGCTATCCCTTGCTGATCTGAAAGATACTTTTCTGTCTGACCCTTCTTCTGCTTGAAATCCACTCATATAATATCTTGCTCCTATCACTTTCCTATAGTATATCATATCATCAATGATTAATCAATGAAGATGGCCCAACTTGAAACTAATGATGCATGTGAAGCCAAATTTTGAAAAAAAGTAATAATGAGCACATGATTAGATCAGAAACCTGTTGCAAGATGAAGCATTGAATGCTTCTCCTATTTGACAATGGCCTTTCCATCGGCGTGGCGCCGGTGGCATGTCAGTGTCTACAAAGCTTGGGGATTCAGGCCAAATTCCTGTGTTAATAGTGATCAGTGGTTATGATTAAAATCAAATAATATTCCCATTTATTATAGAAAAATCCACGTATAATTATTTATTTCCTTAACCATTTTCCAGTGTGATATGTTCAAGCTTAAATTTGATCAATTGGAGAGTAAATTAATGTAGTTTGTATCACAAGCAAAGCAGGGGATGAATAAAACATATTCATGTTCATTTCAATTTTCCTCTTTCTAGAAGGTTTATTATTTAGCCAAATGAGTTATTTTAAAGTTTTAATCAATAAGTTGATCACCATAATGATGTCATGTCATGTGAAATATCATACTTTTCTTTAACCATAAAAGTAAAGGCATAAATATATACAGTTTCTGCTACTAAAGAAATAAATGAAGTGTGTAAATTCTTGTGAAAACCGAATAATAAATGTTTTCATGAGACTTCTAAGAAAAGGTGAGCATGTTATACTTGAGGATGAAGGAATAGTTACATAGAAGTTATCATAAAGGCATCACCTTACAGTAAGAGTAAGACTTCTCACCTGTATCAATGAAACCAATAATGATATTTGCTTGGTTTTTGGTTGAGTATCCCATATTCTCCATTGTTTCATCATCCATAAGTCCCATGAAGTCCCATGAATGAGTAGTGTGCAACTTTCTTTTTGAATTGGGGAACACAGAAACCACTCCTGGCATTTCTGTTCAAATTTAAACCAAAGCAAACAAAATTACAAGAGCCTTAAATACTGAAACTTTAGGATTAGTTAAACATTGTGTTTGTATAGTTCCAAAGAAACAAAGAGGAAAATTTCATATAGCCGATCCAAACGGCCGAAGCTGAGGAGATACCCCGGTGGACTAACTCAAGTGTCAAAGACCCTAATTACAGACTGTTTCAAAATCAAAAAAATGAAAATGAAAATTCACTCACTTGAAATTTGGTAAGCCTGTTCATCACTCAGCTTTGCTGCAAAGCCTTTAAAACCATGTTTGTAACTATAAATATGAGAAGCTTGTGCTTGTTCTATACTGTTAAAGAAAAAGGGAAAATCATATATACTGAAATAACATAAAAAAACTATAAAAAAAAAAAAAAAAAAAAAAAAAAAAAAAAAAAAAAAAAAAAAAGCTACAGAAACACTAGCAGGATATTCCAAATGAATAATAGCATTAATTATTCTGACCTTCCCTTATGAACATCTGCAAGCATTTGATGATTCTGCTTCAAAATATCATCTGGGTCTTCACTACTTTTGCTTCCCATATACACTACATAAACCTGTCAGTTACATCCAATCAAGATTCCATAATTTGTGTTTAAGACACCCAAAAGAAAAAAGGAAAAAAAAAAAAAAACTTTGTGAAAGCCATACCTTAGAAGAGAAACAAAAGCTAGAATTTGCAACAAGCACTGCAAGAAACAGATTAAAGAAGGCACTGCTTCTATGATATGTAAAAGAAGACATTGTTCAAAAGAGAAACAAGAACCAGGTTCTATAAATGATAAAATCAAAAAAAGAAAGCCAAGAAGGTAGAAGTTAGAAGCAGAATCTTGGTATGTGTGATATATAAAGTTAGTATTTTGTTATCTCTTAATACAATGAGACTATTTATATATAACAACAAAAAAGAACGAGAAAACGTGGTGTAGTGGGAGTGAAGGCAAGTAGTAATGGACAAAGAGAAAGAGAGGGAGTGTTGCTTTTGGAACAAGCAAAAGGAACCGCGAAGTTCCATAATTTTGTGAAACTGTTATATCTTTAAAGCAATGTAATGTTGTATTATCGAAACATATCAAACATTTGATATTTTTAATGATTTATTTAATGTAATAATGGACGATTTGGTCTGAATTTGTGAGTTTGTGTGGTTGCTGTGACTTCAATCAATAGTAGTTTATGTCTCCATCTAAGAGGTGAGTGCATGATTAATCAAATAGTATTTCTTTGGAATTATTGACTTCTTCCAACCTGATGATGTGTTTATGAAGTTTTAGATATTATTCATGTGATCAGCGCGCAAATATATACTGCTCATATGATTAGAAAAAGATTCCTATACTTTTCTCATAATTGAATGTGAAATTGCATATGATTTATTTATTTATTGGATTTGATATCATGTGAATATTAATTATAGCCGGTTATAATATCAATTATTGATTAATTTACTTTATCGATTCATAATTATTAAATATAAAATTATTTATGTACTTTTATACTATTTAGGATTTTAAGGTTGGTTGGAAATTGGAACTTTATAACTCTAAAATAGTATTAATAACTTTTTTTTTTTGTTGTTGTACAATACAGGGTAAAAGCCCAATAAAAAAGAAAACTACGAAACTAGTTGGATACCCTAGACATGCAAACCCCGAAAATATCGTCAAAAATAATCTTATGAAGATCACTCGAAGGATTTTCCACAATAAAGCAAGCAGAAGAGTCTAACGAAAAACTAAAGGTAGCGAGTCAATCCGAATATCTGTTGCCTTCTCTCTAGGTATGACAAACTCGGACTTGCCAATCATGATGCAAAAGCTTGTGAATGTGTTTCACCAAGACGGGGACATTTCCACTAAACATGCACTTATTTGTAACCATATCTATGAGGATTTTGGAGTCATTTTCCACAATGAGATGTGATATTTGTTCCCTTCAAGCTAGCTCCAACCCAAGGTAGATGCCCCACATTTCAGCTTGAAGAGCATCGCAAGCTCCAAACTTCTTATTATAGCCCTTGATCCATCTTTCTTCCAAATTACGAAGAAAATCACCACAACCTAACATTTCTCTGCTCCTCTTGGAAGCGTCATCACTATTCAACTTTACCCATCCATTAGGAGGTTATCTCCAACCAATATAGATGGTGTCCTTAGTATGCGGGTTGCGATGGAGCATTTGAGAAATGCAACAATTAATCTCTCTGGTGAAATTCTGAATTGTTGCAACTGGATTATGATGTGGTTTGAAATGCGCTTCAAAAATAGTTTTGTTTCTCCAATTCCACAAGGATCAACATGTCGTCATGAATATTGTCTTCCAGCCCTCAATATTGACCTTCATCCCAATTTTATTGAGATTAGTGAAAATCGAGTTTCTGCAATTAAGAGAGAAAAAAAATTAGTAATAAAATTAGATGGTATGATTGGGATCCATGCCTGATTAGCATGCACACAATCCGCAAAACGTGAATGATTGTTTCATCATTTCTCCCACAACGCGAGCAAAGAGGAGAGATTCCCACTCCCCATTTACTTCTCCAATAATTGATAAGAATTCGCTCTTGAGTAACCAACCAGATCAAAGTTTATATTCGGTAGGGGCATCTCCAAGTTCATAAAGAGTTCCAATCACCTTTTGGATCTTCATTATTACCATGTTGCAACGTGTACTCATTCTAAATGGTAAATTGTAGAGTAAAAGTTCCTCCCCAACCCAAAGTATTAGGCCCATCAACAATAGTAGGGGATAACAGGGATAGTAACTGGTTCACAATGTCAATTGGTAAGTTATCATGAAGGAATCTTAGGTCCCACTCCCCGTTGATATTCAACACATCTTGCACAACAAGAATAGTATTAACCGAAGTCTATGTCGTAGAAGATAACAATGCACCACTTTTCAGAATCCACTTATATAACTAGAAGTTGGTACGACAACCATCTCCAATTTGTCAAGCTATATGGCTCTGAAAATCTTTCCACACCCCTGCTAAGGCTTTCCACAAAGGAAAGTCATAAGGTTTAGAGTTGCACTCAACTTTCACATTGTTGTTTCTTTCATACTTGTTGATTAGAACTTTGCACTAAAGATAATCTAAATTGTTAATAATGTTCCAGAGCATTTCCATGAGGAAAACATCATTCATGCATTGCGACTTCTTCATACCCAAATCCCCAATAGTCTTCGGAAGGCAACAAACCTCCCAATTCACCAAGTGGGCCTTACGCCCCCGCTCAGTATCCCCCCCAAATAAAACCTCTATGAAGCTTTTCTATCTCATCACAAATCAACTTAGGAACCTTCGCATATTTCATGTAGTAATAAGGGATCGAACTGAGAACAAACTTAGTAAGGGTGATTCTACCAACTAAGTTGAGACAATGTTGCTTCCAACCACTAGGCCTATTTTGGATGTTGCTAACAATATGACTGAAGTTCTCTCTGGTCGATCTCCTCGTAGCAATATTAGCCCCCAAGTATCTACCCAAATTGTTGGCATGTGAAAATCCTGTATGTTGTAAAATATCATCTTTTAGTCGAGGATCAATATTCGAGGAGAAAAAGATCTGAGTTTTCTAGTTATTGATATTTTATCCTGAAGCTTGGCAAAAAAGCTCCAAGCAATGCATCACACAGTAGGCCTGCTCAATTGAAGCTTCTGCAAATAGAAGAAGATCAACAACGAAAATAAGATGAGAGATTTGGGGACCATACTCTCATGCACACATTGGTTTCCAGTACTCAGCTTCAACCTGAACAACAATAATATGGAAAAGTCTTTCCACACAAATGACAAAAAGATAGGGCGAAAGAGGGTCCCCTTGTTTAATACTCCTCGAGGGATTAAAGGTTTAAGTCTTCTCGCTATTCCACATGATTTTATAGTTGAGAGACGAGATGCAATGATGGATCACCTGGATAAGCTTCAGAGAAACTTACAGTCCTCCAATCAATTATCAATAAAATTCCAATTTAGTCTATCAGAAGCTTTTTCCAAATCAATCTTAATAGACATAAACATTTTCTCACATTTCATTCGAGACATGAAGTGAACTATTTCCTGGGCAATAATAATGTTATGATGTATACTACGTGATAGCGTTTCAGCAAGTGTACTGAATCGTTGCAAGTAATAATTAAAACGGTAGTACCGAGTGTCGAACTCAATGATTGCGTTTTACTATCGAATTATATTTAATTACTAAAATTGAAAGAAAAAAAAAAGTTCCCAAATTGATTGAAGTAATATTTAAAATTAACAACAGTAATAAAATTGATCCTTTATGATGAGAAAAATGTCAGGGATGAGTCTCACTTCGAATCCAACTTTGGTGTCTAATTTGATCCTAGTTACTGAATTCCTTTATTGAATTATTACCAAATTCTTTTTATTATTCTTGCCCTAATGTCTTAGTGACAGAACCTTTAATTCCAAAGTAACCCTTAATTCCTTAGTGGATTTAAGATTACAATTAAGTCTTACCGTACAAGAATTCTCTTGTTAAACTATTGCATTTGCAACTAATTTAATTGGTTTCATGACCTGCATCTATCCCTAGACTACAAATTCATGAATTTCTCATCTCAAACATTCGTAAAGTCCACTTCCGTTTCAAAATATGAATCATAGAACATTTTAATGTTGATCAAGCAATAAAATGCATTAAGCACATAGATGAGAAAAATAATCAATAAACTCATTCATATAACTAGAAATCAAATCAGAAAAATAAGGGTTTCATCTTGTTACACTCATCCCTAACAAATAGGATTTAGTTACTCATGACAGAGATACAAAAGATAGGGATTAAAGAAGAATTACAAGAATGATTCATGAATGATTCTTGATAAAACTGCTCCAATGATGTTAGAAACGGCCGTCTTTGAGTTTCGCTGCTAGGGAACAAGTCTCCCCACTTCTCAATAGCCAAAAAGATCTCTAAAAAGTGAGAAAAAACCGAGTTTTAATATGTCTTTTGCACGTCACGCGCTTGAGGCGCGCTTCAAGCGTAAATAACAGTGGCATCAGCGCGAAATGCGCTTGGGGCGCGCTTCAAGCGCACAGCATTTTCTGCCTGGCATTTAGTGCATTTTTCTCCTATTTTGAGTTCGAGTTTGGTTTTGATGTCTTCATGAAAGTTGTAGCTATGGATCTTAGCTTTCATTTGCACTTATTTTGATTCCAATTGGACATCTACAACTCCAGATATGACTGAAATACTCTACATAAGTCAAGTTGATTTATCACCAAAATTCAGCAATGCGCTAAAACAAAGAAACAACGCAAAACTACGAAAAATATCTACTTAATCAAGGAAATAAGAACATAAATATTTCATTAAATCAAAGAATTAAAATAAACAAATATATCAAAGAACTCCTTAAATTAACTAATGAATAAAAGATAAATAAGACTAAAAGTAATGAAAACTATGCATATGATGAAGAGTTATCACTACACCTTGTAATAAAGCTTGATTAGTGATGAGATATGATATCGTTCAAAAAATATTTGATTATGCTAACAATAACTTTATAAACAACATTGCACAAAGAAATAGGCCTAAAATGTGACACAAATTCTGGTTTATCAATTTTAGGAATCATCACAATAAGGTGTTGTTAATTAAAGGAATGAGATAAGGGTAAACCCAAATATGATTAACATATTGAAATAGAGAGTTAGCAACGGTATCCCAAAAATGTTGGAAGAATATAGTAGGGTAGCCATCTTCTCCTAGCGCTTTATGGTGCCTCATTTCAAATAGAGCTTTCTTGCATTACATGCATTGAACATTGTCGCTCAATCTAACATGATGTTCTAATCAAATTCGGGTAGTTGATCATAGAAACAACAAACTCACAAGAAATTTTCTTCTCAGTGAAAATGTCCATGTAGTATTGCTGCACCAGAACCTTCAACCTCTCGACCTCTTCAATCCATGTACCATTTTCATTCTTCAGAGCCAAGCTTTTTCTTTCTCCATCAGATGATGGTTTTAGAGTGATAGTACTTGATGTTTCGGTCATCATCAAGGATCCAACTGTTGCACGACTATGAAACCAGAGACATTCCTCTTGATACAAAGTTGTAGCAAGTTGGTCTTGAAGCTCCATCTCCAGCTTAGCAAGAAAGTTACTATACCCATAATGCAGACTATTTTGGATACCATGTAACCCATCCAAAAACACTCTTTTTCTCTTGAAGATGCTTCCAAAAACCTCTTGATTCAAAGTTTTGAAATGTATAGTAAGCTTAGAGAGAATGCATATCAAACAAAACCACCTCATTAATTATCAGTCAACAAACTATGAAAATCATCGTGAGTAGTCCAAGCCGCCTCAAACCTGAAGGGACAATAGCCCCCATTGTAAGTTTGCTTGTCTCACAAAACAAGAATCAGATGATAATCCGACTGAATTTTAGGTATAACTCCCGCAAACCCTTCATGATACTTAATGTGCCACTCCACATTGCATAAAATACGATCATGTTTTTTGAACCCTCTATCCCAACCATTCGACTTTGGATCTCTCCATGTAAACTTGGTTCCAAAAGTGTGTACCTCCATCAAATAACAATCACTAATCCACTTAGAGAAGTGAGAACATCTATAGGCGTCTACTAGAGCCCATCCCTTTTTCTCATATGGACTAGCAATGTCATTTATATCTCCCATCATTAACCAAGGCTCGTGAACGTTATTAGCTATGTTGAGTAGATTCACCTAGGTATCACCCATCTCGTGCTCCCAAGGACTCGCACAGATTACCGTAAGAAGCCACGACTAGATATCTCTCTCTTGAACACAAACATGAAGATAATGAGGATTTTTCTTTAAGACAGTAACTTGTAAATCACCGTTATTCCAAAGTAACCAAATCCCCCCAAAGAAGCCTCTAACATTAGAGAGATGATAATTCCTAAAACCAAAACCCTTACTAGTCCTGCAAGCAATCATTCCACTACATTTAGGCGCTTTTAAAGCTGCCAAATTCACTTTATTCTTCCTATAAATTTTTTTAGCGCTCTTTGAAAATTATTTCCTTGAGCACCCCCTGAGCACCTCTACAATTCCAAGTTAGCCCAATCATTAAAAACAATAAATTAAAAAGGAAAGGACGTACCCACTAAAAGTGGTCCACACTAAATAATTTGCATTGGAGAATCTTGAGGCATACCCTTGTTCGGCTCAACATCAAGATTTTCAATCTCATTACTCATTGCATCAGAAGTCTTCATGCTCTCTACTCATATGTCATCCATGAGTGGACTCTTCAAAATCAGGTATTGACGCGACCCAACGCAGTCATGGTGGGCATGACCGTAGCAACCACATTGTGTGCAAATGATATGCAATTTTTCATACTGCACTCGGTACCACTCGCCATTGACACCCACCCTACCAACAACCGATAGAGTAAGATCAATCTCTACACACATGCGCGCAAACCTCCCTCTATCTACTTGCAAAGTGTGGAAAACAATTTTGATAGGAGTACTAATCATCGATGCTATAACCCAAAGAATACTCTTATCATAATAAACAAGATTTAAGTTAGGAATTCTAACCCAAACCAAAGTCTTATCGATCGTAGTTGTCAATGCGTTGAAAGTAGCCAACTATTTTCTAAATGATATAAGGATCACCACTAATCACTTTTGTCTTGTCTTCTTTACTATCAAACTTGATCATGAAAAAATAATTTTTAATATCCATTAAATCTAATCCTCCACGCATGTTCCACACACTTTTCAATTAACTTTTCATGATATTAAAACCCAACTTTTTACCAAAGAGTTTGACAACCAAAACATCTTGCCATGGTATAGAGACCCTTGCCCATAATTTTAGAATGAATATGAAGCATGGGCGATAGTCTATTTTCTCTTAAATGGGTGATTCATATTGTTGCTAAAATAAAAGGTTACGCTTGTGTTTTATATTTCCCTCACGCCAAAAATTCTAAGAACGCATTCAATCGATCCTATCCAAACCAACCAATGTTTTATGTGTTATTTTATATTTCTTAAACTCCAATCCTTAATTTAAGTTTTTCACATCTAGACTAATTGTTTAACATCAGCAGTCCAAATTTAAAATTTAAATTTTATTTGTTTTAAAATTTAAATTTGAAATTTAGATTAAATTTAAATTTTATTTATTTTAAAATTTAAATTTAAAATTTAGATTGTTTAATCTTAATTAAACTACACTATAATCATAATCTCGGTCCATATTTGTCATCTCATGCTCACGTAATAATCACATAGATTAACGCTTATCCTCGGTGTTTATATATATTTATACACTGTCTTTTTCTCTAAACAAATAATTAAGATGGTTTGAAGGATGGATAGAAGAAGTCCTTACTTAACTCATAGTCCTGAATATGTCAGCGCGACACAGATTGACAACGAGAAGGTGATAGATACACATGTCACATACTATACCGTATACTGGTTTTTGTAAGATACGAAATTTTAATCACTTGAATTGATAGACTATTAACAATTTCATGAAAAATTATTGTTAAAGTTTATGCTTAATTAGAGATTTAGTCACATTATTATTATTTTTACAGATTCGCAAAATTGATCATCCGATTTTAAAAATAGACAGTTTTGGTTATTTTTTCTGTTTATTAACTAAAAATAATAATGTTTTAAATAACATATCATATGATTCGATAATATAGAATGATTAACATTCATAAAATCGGAATAAAATACCGTAAAAATTTAATTTTCAACTTCAATTTTTTTTTCATATTTATAATTTAATTAATGCATTTAGATGGTTCTATATTATAAATATAAAATTGTATCTCACGTTATTTAAAATACGTCAAATCGTTAATTTTTAGTTCAAAAATCTGAGAGTTAACCAAAATTGTCGATTTTTAAAATAGATGGACCAATTTCGCGAATTGGGAAAAATGGATAGACCAAAACTGCGATTAAGACTAAAGTTTATTAAAAATAAAAATGTACTCTTGTAAAAAAAAAGATAAATTTTATTGTAATACCTTTATAAGTGATTTTAAAAAAATAGGCTTAAATATAATTTTGAACATTTATCTTTTACCTAATATTCATTTTAATCATCACTCTTTCAAACAACTGTATAATTATTTTCATGAATTATTGAGATTAAACTTTAGATCACTTGTAAAGTTAAGTGTGCAATATTAATAAAGATGAAATGAAAATATAGCAAACTATGATAAATATAATTAGTTTTAAAGATTTTAAATATGTTTCAAAGCATGTAAAAATGCAAGTCTATTATTGAGTTAAATAGATGTTTTTTGTAAAGAATATTGAATACATATTGACAATTCTTATAAGTGATTTAAATGATTGAATGTTTATAATTTTTGTTGTGTTTGTAACAGTTACTAAAATACACCACCACTTGTTAAAGATAAAAAAGATCAAAATAAAAATAAATGACAAAAAAGAGTATTAAATAAAAGATAAATAATCAAAATTATATTTAAGTCCAAAAAATATTGAGGAGACCTTTTGTGTCAATTGTAGTCTTGTTTAACTTGAGATATTAGTGGCTTAAAAAAAACTTGAGATATTAGTCTTTTTATTTGGGTAAGAAGTACAAAGATTATTGATATCAAAAGTTAAATAAGTTTTTAATTTTTATAAAATTATACTATTTTTTTTAAGTTTTAATAAAAAAGTTTGTCAATTTTTAGTTTTCTAATTTTTTTTTTGTTTTTTTTAGTCCCTGATTTTATAGATATTATAAGAAATTTTTACATACAAATTTAGAATTTTTTAACGAGTAATAAATTAAATATTAATTCTTAAACACCAAAAACTTAAATTTTTTAAATTTTTATAAGAAATTTGCTAAACATGTCATAAATATTATTGTAATTCTAGATTGAAAAACGATACATTTATCAAAGATTAGTTCTTTTCATTTGGTGATAAGCAGACAAAGAATCAAATTTGAATTTTAAGATTTGATTGTTGTTGTTGCTAATTAAACCTCATTTAAGTACTTAAAAGATGAATATGTTTCATTTCTCAAAGATTAGTACTTTTCATTTGATGGTAAACATGCATGAAAATAAATTTAGAATTCAAAATTTAATTGTTATTGTTGTTAAACGAACCTGGTTTAGGTACTTAAAAGATGAATATATTACTACAATTCTGTTATTAATATTTATTGAAATTTCTCATTTATCAAAAGTGCTAACATGGTGGTATACTTAATTTTTTTTTCTTCTTAATTAGCCGCAATTGGCTTTGTTGTATACTTTTATCCCATATAGTTAAACATTTATTTTATTTTTGTTTTATGTCACTATGGTTAAATAATTTTTCATTATTTCTCTTTTTTTATATGGTTGAGCAATTATTATTTTAGGTGTTTTTCTTTTGTGCGGGTTAAATTTTGTTCACCAAAAGTTAGTATTTGAAGATCACTAAAGATTGACGTTTTTTTATCAGAGAGAGTATTGTAAAAACATTGAAAGAAGTTTAAAGAGATCTAAAAATTAAACGGAGATGTACAAATATTAAATACATCGACCATACCACTTTCTTTGATTGTATTGTTTATTTCTAATTAAAATTTTATTCTACATTTTTAATTTGCGAGAGATAATTAGATATCTTTTTTAGAATGAAATATAAATAAAATGTAATAATTGAATTTACTAGATCTCGATAAATTTTCCATTTATATTTTTTTATATTTTATTTCCGAAAAAGTATTTGATTAATCCTAAAAAAGAAAAAACAGCCATACTTAATAATAATGTACTTAATAATAATGCAGGACTGATGTTAAAGGGTTTTGATCAGTTTGATGAACGAAACGGCAACACCAAAGTAGTTTGTCAGTTCATGAATCAATCAATAACATTCAATTTGGATCTCACCAACAACCAATAATGGATAGCCACGTATTATACAGCGAGGACACAGAACATAAATAACCCAATCCTCACCGCCCTTGACCACCACCACCATAATCAACGCTCACGTGACTAACGTAACTTAACTTACTTTTCTTCTTCTAACTGACGCTTTTACCCCTCACACTTCCCGCGATTCACACATCACTCCTCCTTCACGTTTCCCTCGCCATTCGCGTGTTACTCCAAACGACACCGTTCCGTCGCACTCTCTGTAGATCGGAGAATGTCGACGGAGAAAGTTTTTAACGGTAGAGATGAATTCACCGATTCTTCAAACACATTTCACTCTATTCTAGCATTATCGTTATGGCTTGGAGCGATTCACTTCATCATCGCATTGGTCCTCTTCGCTACATTCTTCCTTCCTCTCTCCAAATCTCTCTCGTTAGTTCTCCATCATCATCATCATCATCATCATCATCATCATCATCATCATCATCATCATCATCATCATCATCATTACTTTGTTGAGTTTTGGTGTTTTTGTGTTTCAGGGTTTTAGGTTTTCTGTTATTGCTTATGGTGCTTCCCGTGGAAGCTAAGAGCAAATTTGGTAGAAGATTATCTAGGTAGATTTTCGCTTTCGTTGTCTTTTTCGCTTTTTTTTTCATAACGTACAATTTGAGCTTTTTTCACTTTTTTGTTATGTGTCGAAAAATGTCCTTTTTGTATATTTCAGGTACATATGCAAGCATGCTTGTAGTTACTTTCCCATCACGCTTCATGTAGAGGACATAAAAGCCTTTGATCCTAATCGTGCTTATGGTTTGTACTTTGTACCCAAAAAACATGACAATTGAGTTGTTAATTACTCCTCCGGAGTGAAATATAAGCAAAAATAAAAATAACTGAAAGGTTGATTTAACTCGTTTTAGCTTAAGATGAGATACATTAATCTTTCGGTTACAATTTTTGCCTATATTTCATTCTGAATAGTATATGTGGTTTTCTTATTAATAAACTGGGAAAAGAAAGTGAAATGAAAATCTTGTTTCCTATTTTTATTCAATGGCCATACTTGTTTTTATGATCCTAGGTTTTGCTTTAGGAAGAAAAGTGTCATGGGAAAGTAGGAGGATGAGTAAATATAGATTTGGATAATCATTTCATTGAATAGGAGCATGGTGACGACTGTGAAAAGTTTTATTGTTGACTAATTTGAAAGCGAACATGAAGCTTAACTGCTAATTCAGTCTGATCTGTAATGCTTGATGTAGTAATTACAATATTTGTATGGGCCACTTTTCGCTTCTGTTCTTTGAAGCAGTAGAGAAATGTCCTGTTCTAGTTTTCTTCTTAATGTACTTTTTTTTTGTTTAATTTATTCCATTCTTCTTCCTGGGGTGTCTTAGCTTAGAATCTATCTGTATGAGACCTTTTTTTTTTTTATTTCTAGCACTATAGCCAACAATGATGGTCGGATTCTCGACATTTTTCCTCAGGCCGTTGTTTTTATTGCTCAATTGGATTCCTTTTATGTTGATGAATACCAAATTAAGGTTGGCCATTAAATTTTGATTTCTTTATTAAATAGACCTGGTGTTCTGTTGTTAACAACGTTGACGATCCTTTCATTTCTGTATTCTAATAATTGGGATTGGCCTTTTTGCATAACTACTTTTAATGAATACCCCAATTATAACTGTTAGTTGTTGTATGGAATTGACTTCTTGCTTAACCCTGGTCTGAACTATACCAGAAACATGATTTTCATGCCTTAACCAAAACATGTTATTTGGTTCATCTCAGTTGATGGAGATTTCCTCATGTGTAATTAGTAACATTTAGTATTTACAATAAGCTTTATATTTCCTCATTGGTTGAGCCACATGAAATTCCTAGTTTGCTATACTTGCTATTTTAAAAAGTCAGAGAAATTGTTACTTCAGTTTCTCTAGTTTTCCTGGTTATTTTGGTATTTTTCTATTGGAAGGGGGTTTCAAAATCAAGTTTGTCTTCAGAATTTGACCTATATTACTAATTAGTCATTGGTTATACTGTTTTGGTGTATCTTCTTGTTAGTAACAACAGTGGAACGAACATGCAGTTTTTGGTTATGAACCACATTCAGTTTTGCCAATTGGCGTTATTGCACTAGCTGACAACACAGGTTTCATGCCTATTCCCAAAGTTAAAGTTCTTGCCAGCAGTGCGGTAAAACTTTTACTTGAGTCACTAATGATTAATAACAGTTACTGAAGATTCTATTACAAGTTTTTCTCTTCACATTTGAATGATAGGTGTTCTACACACCATTTTTAAGACACATATGGACATGGTTGGGTCTTACACCAGCAACAAGAAAAAATTTTATCTCCCTGTTAGCTGCTGGCTATAGTTGCATTTTAATACCTGGTGGAGTTCAAGAGACATTTTTCATGCAGCATGGTCTTGAGGTGCATTGCTTTTTGCCCTCGTCTTACTCAATGCTCATGTGTTTTTCCCCCCTTTTTGACCAGTGTGATACTTTTTTGCTTTTGATAGTTAATGAAAGTATTCATTTTCCTCCTGATATAGAATTGTTTTCAATGCAAAGTTCAATAATAAGTTTGTGCAGGAATTTGTTTAGCTATGCGATCACATGGGCTTGTTTGGTTGTTTGTGAATTACACTTGTTTTGAATTTCAACTTATATTTGTTTTTTCCTATTATATTTCGTATTTAGTTTTAATTTGGATGGGGGGAAAGAGAATTCCGTTCTTTTACTTCATTTGTTTTGTTTGAGTTTTAAGATCTATAAGCAGAAATCATTCAGCCTACTTTATTGTATTTCTTGCATGTCGGAATACAAATCACAGTACAAGTTGAGTCTGCTAAAATATTGTAAAATAGATTATAAGCGATAAAATTGTAACCAACTACTAATACAATAATACTACACAAAGTATACAGCAATTTTCGGTATCTAGCCTCCTACAAGTGTGTTGTCTATCAAACAAACAGGTACTGTCCAAGAATGCATTGGTTTTTCTGGGTTGGACTGAATCTATTATACTGTTTCTATATATAGGAAGAAGAGGTCTATCCGTAAAATGGGTGTCGCAAGAATGACCTTCTTATGTTATTATATATTCAGTTTCATAGATGCTAACTGGATAACTTGAACTCTTTTCTTTGTAGATTGCTTACCTTAAGGCTAGAAGAGGTTTTGTCCGCATAGCAATGGAGAAGGGCCAACCCTTGGTTCCAGTTTTCTGCTTTGGTCAGGTACTTATTTTCTTCTCTTGATTTTTTATTTTCATGTGGAAGTCTTACATGGTGCTCCTTTCACTTGACTTCACATGTCAGATTCACAAAAGTGACAACTGTTACTAGAAAATCTACCTGTGTGTCATTTCCGTATCTGTCAACTTCATTTTCTTTGCTCTTCTGTTTTTGTTTTACCATGATGTATTCTTCACTCATAAGTTGAAGATAACTATCCTTTGGTATAACTTTGATACAGTCAGATATCTATAAGTGGTGGAAACCAAGTGGAAAGTTATTTCTGAACATTGCGAGGGCTATCAAGTTCACCCCAATATATTTTTGGGGTATTTTCGGGTGCGTGTTTCTTCTGTGTCAATTTGCATCCTGCCCTGCTCATTCTGCTTGAAATTAAACCTGCACAATTGACTGAATTGAAGAGGCCTATGCCTTCCACATTCAAAGTGCTATCTACACACAAACATTATTAACAAACAACAAAAGGAATTGGCACCTAATATAGAAAAAATAGTATAAATGTGGTCAGTTTTTGTTGGAAATAAGCTTAAATTATTTGCTAAAAAATGTGATTGAAAAAGTGGATTATGCAGCTCAGGATGTTTGCTTTTTCTGATCAGCTATCACTAATAGTAACTGTCAAGCTCTTCTTTTTAGAAACTTTTGCATTCAGAATAATTGATCTGTAGAGTAGCCAATTGTTGTGCACAACCAGAGTCCAAAGTATAGTTAGCATGGAAGTTATTTCATCACTAGAACTTTTTTGTTTTAAACTAATCATTGCATCTCCTTTTCAGATCCCCATTACCGTTGAGACATCCAATGCATGTGGTGGTGGGTAGACCAATTGAGCTTGAGAAAAATCCAGAACCAACGATGGAGGAGGTATGCACTATCTTAAAAGCTATTATGTTAAATAGGATTAACAAGGATCCAGTAATTTAGTTTTCAAGATGGTAGTTAAGGAAATTTGGAGTAATTCTATTAGAAACTTCCATGCCTTATTCTTAGCTTTAAGTAACATACAATATACTTTCATAATCAAGAACTAATTACAAAAATGTAAATATCATACACGACGAACTGTTTCTAGGTGGAATTCTTGTTATTGTGACATTGGATATATGCTTCAGCTGGCCAAAATATTGGTTTCTTACATTATTTAAACCTGCTTTTAGGTTTCCAAGATACATAGTCAGTTTGTGGAAGCACTTCAAGATCTCTTCGAAAGGCACAAAGCCCAGGCTGGCTATCCAAACCTTGAGTTAAAAATTGTTTGATAAGGCCTTAATATCGTCTCATGTCTATCATTGGTTTATTTATGTATTTTCTGTTATCTTTTTTGGGGATGGGGGTTGGATGTAATTGGGGCCATGTATTGCATGTAATAAAAGGCCATCACCCGCAGCGTAACTGAATAGAAGCAATAATGCCAAATGAGGGGGTGGCCATCTTTAGTTAGGCGTATCTATTTTTTCAATATAGCAAATTAAATATTTGAAAATAATTTAGGTTTGATTGAATTCTTAATGTTTTCCATGGTGGAAGTTTTATAGTATGAAATTGCCCTTCAATTATATTTTGTATATTTCAGTTCGTGGGCACAATAAGTTTTTTAAATTTGTAATCAAAACCAATTCTGCTTATCTAGTATGAAAATAGAGAAGCCGGTGGAAACTTCTCACAGGTCGGCCAAGAATAAATTTGTACAAGGATACAACATATTAGCTTTATACTAATGGTATGTTTGCGAGTTAGATTTTGAAGGAAATTTGAATTTTTTTTGGAAAGCTAAATGTATATGGTCATGTATATTATAATTTCTTTATTTAAGATATACAAAATAAGTATCCAAGAATGTTTTCGACTCTCTTTCAACATACAACTGATTTAGACTGATAGATTTCTCAGTTCATTAAAAAGAGAAAATGATGGCTGTAATTACACTAAACGAAACTGTTTCTACTTAAATTGGCATTTTGTACAGTGGATATGTGTTAGATGTTTCAAAATGTCTGCTGACTCTACATGTGCAGCATATGGGTTGTTAACCTTTACAAGAAAGAAAGTAAAATACATGCATCAGCTACATCAGTGGCAGACATATATCAATCTTTCATCTGTAACTTGATATTCTGCACTTTAACTGATAATTCTAGCTTCTGCTCTTCAATATATTTTAAAATTGCCACCAAGTTCGACCTATAAACTTCACACTTTCTTTGAGCTCGGTCAAGCTGACGTGTCAACTTCTCAATCGTTCTGTGCTGGTCATCCTAAAATAAAGATACATATATTATTAGAAACAAAACTGAAGAATATGAAAATGGATTATGGATTTCACTGTATGTATGAAAGCGGGCATGTATTGTATATTTCTCTTTGGGACTATCAAGAATGACAACAACCAAACCTTTTTACAGATATCTCTATTCATCCTACCATTTCAGTTTAATACAGTATATACTATATAGGTTATATCTCTGTGTTACAATCAGACATACCAATCGGCTGAAATGGTTTAGCATAGCAATCATAAACAGCATAAAGTAGCAGAAGAAAACAGAAGATGTAGAACAAAAACAATAAAATTCAGGAACACAAACGGAAAGAATTGCTTAAAATAATATAAAAACAATCCAAATTGATACGGAAGAATTAATTAAGTTCCTCGGGTTTCTCAATGGCTCGGTGAAGTCAATCATAAAATAGGTTTGTTCTCCAATTCACTCAAAGATAGTTTTGAGAGTGAAGCTCTCCAAAATTTACAGGGACACCATGCATTAAAAACAAACATAGAGTGATAGACTAAATCAATGTGCAGTTAATGATTAAACTGTTAAAGCACTTTTAAATAAAATCAACAATGTTGTCTATAAAAATATAAAATACCAGTTTTAATACTCTAGCATGGTATAAATAATGGTTTTGCAGTGATTTTGTCTTAGTTGCGGTTTGACACTGGTTTTGTCTCAGTTGCGGTTTGACACTGGTTTTGTCTCAGGTGTGGTTTGGCACTGGTTTTCCATAATTATTTTGTTATCGTGATTTGTTTCCCTGTTTGATTAGGAATTGGAGTCTTGTATTAGTATGAATAAGGGTTACTGTTAAGTCTTTTTTGTATCAAATCACAATCAACAATCATATGAAACCTTATTCATAATTCAAAGTGTTTATTCTTTATCTTCCCTCTCTATCTAAAACCCTATTATTAACAACAAATGGGAAGAAATATTGCTACACAAACAAACTGCTATCATAAATTACCTAGAAAAACATACCTCAGATGAAGATAGTTGTGAACTAAATTGAGTATCACTACAACTTGCAGTTGCTTCCTTGCTTTGATGAAGGTCTTCATTACAAGTTTCATTCGACATGACCAGTCTTTCACCACTTTTTGATGCAAGTGCCACTTTATTCGCAGCCTCGCGAAGAGCGCTCATAGACACATCAAAAACCTTTGGGGACTTCACTGCCTCGTCAACATACTTAAGAGCCTCGTGACAAAGATTATTGTATCGGATACTTAGAGATTCCAGTGCATCATTTGACAAATCAGTGGTTGGTTCATCCAATATGACACCACTTTTAGCATTCCTGCTCCATCGTTTTAAAATATAATGAGATGGTAAAGTAAGAAGGTTAGTTACCCTAAAAACAGTCAAAATGTGTCTACAAACTATACCAGAAAACTCAAACATTTGGCAACTACAAGTAGCTTTCGTCTCGAAACAGTTAAATTTGACAAAGTAGGCCTTATGATTTTCCCCGTATTTGGCTACTCTATACACGATATTCGTTTCTTCTTCATCTACTTTGTTTGCCAAGAAAGTTAATGTCTCAACCAACTCTTCTTGAAATTTGTTAAACAATTTCCTTGTGTAAACTCCGGCTGCCTGTTTCTCCATGGGTGACGGAGTCTTCAGAACCGGAGTGGTGTTTATAGTGTCATAATCAGCTTTGATTTCTTTCTCGTAACGACTCTCCAAAGCTTTCTCATATTGCTTTACAAAAAGCTGAAGTGTTGTTGATGCATTGATATATCCATCAAAGTAAGAGTTTATGCTATCACTTTGTTGTGTTATTGACATTTCTGCGAAAAACAAGTCCCTCATGTACACTGGAACCCACTGCCGTCTATCATCGTAAATTGCTTTGAGCCATTCATGTTCTCTGAGATCATACCTATCAATTAGAGAGGACCAACAAGTCTCAAACTCCTCAATGGACTCTGTCAAGTTTACACATTTATGGAGGTCAGCTTCAAAGTTATGATGCTCAGAAAGCACATGAGACAACTTCTCTTGGCATTCTTTAAAAATGTGCCACTTGCAGAACCGGTGGCGTGTATCAGGAAAGACACGCTTGATGGCTCCACGGATCACCCTATCATGATCAGTAGTAATTGAAACTGGAGGTCTTCTTGACATTGCTTCAAGCCAGGTTTTGAACAGCCAGGCAATAGCTGGCTCAGATTCATTTATCAGGAAAGCACAACCAAATAAAACAGGCTGTCCGTGATTATTTACGCCAGTGAAAGGAGCAAAAGGCAATCTATAGCGGTTCGACCTATATGTTGTGTCAAAGGTGACAGTGTCACAAAAGTAAGAGTAATTAGTCCTTGCTTTAGGATCAATCCAAAGGATATTATTACTCATGCAATGATCTTCACCACCCAGTACAGCATAGAAAAATGAAGGATCCTCTGCTTGTTTGCTCTTCAAGTAATCCAAGAGGATTCGAGTGTCACCTCCAAGAGTCCTTTGCTTACTGCTTCTCATATAATTCCTACAGTCACGCTCGGTGAAACCGATATTACTAATTGCACCATATTCCTTAATAAGTGCAGACATAATTCCACTAGGCCCTATTCCAGCCCTCTGCAAAGTATCAATCAATGACTTCGCCGGACCTGAAACGTGGCGATGGGAACGAAGGCAATGCACCTTATCAGGCGGAACCAATTCATGATTGTGTTCCTTGACAAAGGAAGTAACAACCCATCTGCTAGCATCTCGAATTTTCACAACCAACATAGCCTTGCAACCAACACGAGTTTCAGCACGAGGCCGCTTAACTCTTCCATCGAGAGGATTCCACTCCTTCTCCACTCTAAAACCTTCCTTAGCACACACAAAAGACCTCTGAATTATAGCACCATCGCGCCTTGAGCGGCGAGACATGCTAACCCGCGTACTAAAACCAATGCGGCGAGCATACGAATTATAAAAAGCCTTAGCAGCCTCTTCTGATTCAAAGTCCATACCTATACAAGGTTCAAGAATTGTGTCCCCTCCAGGAATGTAGGAATTCATAGTAGCAGCCGGAGCAGTCACCGGAAAACTATTGTCAATATCGACAAAGTCTTCATCATCTTCAACTGGGTGCTCAATGTCAATGCCAACATCATCATCATTATCCCCAAAACCAGTCATATCAAATTCAATAACCTCATTGCTTAAATTCATAGGTTCAAACTCCATTTCACAGAAAACCCAATAATCAAAGGATTATAAAATCTGATCAAGACAGTAACTTTGTCAAAAAATTAGAGAGTAAAACAGCCAAAAACAAAAGGGCTCAACACAAACCAAGAAATTAAAGAAAAATACTGTGATTCATCATGCTAATAAATGTGCATGGAAGAAAAGAAAGAAATGGCAAACCCGGAAATTGGAAAGGAAAGAAGAAGAGAATGAAAGGGGAAACAACATTTACTGTGTCAACTTCTATAATTCAAAAGAGAGATGAAGAGAAAAAGTGATAACGTTCTTGTTGTTGTTGTTGTGTTTTGCAGTGTACGTATCTTCCTTTGAATTCTTCTAATTCTAATGTTTAGCGTTAAGGGGTTTTCAGGTCGATGATGATGAATAACCTCTTTTGTTTTAGACTAAGCAATAGAAGCTGAATAAGAACACAATCTTAATTTAATCATACCAATTAACTATATTAAATCAAAATCTAAATCATTTCTTTTATTTGTGTTTTGGCCTTTTGGTATAAAACATAAATAAATTTTGAGATTTTTAGTGCAAAATTAAAGTAAACGGCAATTACTTAATTGGTATACAATAAAAAAAATAGTTCATCTATTTCTAAATATAACTATATATTATATATTTCACTTTTATTAAGAAAAGTTAGTAGTATAGTTAATGTATTTATTGACAAAATTGTTCTTTGTGTATATATCTTTAATATTAATTTTTTATATTTTAGGACAAATTAGTATTCTCTCTATCTTATATTAAGTGTTCTATTTACAATTTTTACTTGTCCCAAATTAGGTTTAGTAGGAAACTTTGTTCCACTTGTTATTCTTTTAAGAGTTGTTTTGCATATTACATGTACAAGGGATTATCATTTCTTCCATATCTAAAGAATTTAACATTCTAAACAATTCAATTGCATTTTATTTCATTTATAAATTTTGTTATTTGGATAAAGCAATTATTTTTAAAAGTTGAGTAATTTTTATAAATTAAAAAAATTTAAGGTAAAACTTAAAATTTACATTTGCAAAATTTAAAATTGAGGGACCATTATTCAATAATTTGAAAATTTATAGGGGATCAATATGCAAATTTTGATTTTTTTTTTTTTAATGACCAGTTTTAAAATATATGGACTAATTTGCGAATTTTGAATAATATAGAGACAAAATTATAAATTTAAAAGTATTATAAGGACTGATTTGTGATTTCATATAAGGTAAAAAGAGAATTTCAAATTCTTTATTTTTATTTAATTAGTTTTAATTAATAGTTTATAAAATCTCTTTATTTTAAAATTTTCTAAATTTATTATTTAAATATAGTAATTAATTTATATGGAAAATTTTCAATTGCCCTGAAACATTTACACTTCCTTATAAAATTCTATATCCTAACACACTATTAGTGTTTTTGATTCATTTTTAAATTTTGTTAACTATGTGCTCTTTAGTTTTGATCGCCAAAAAAGCCACAAAGCCTCCTATTTATATTACTCTAACTTTTTTCACTATTAAAGTTGCAAATATATGCAGATGTATACTAAAATATAGGACATACAACTTATGTGCATGTTTAATTTTAGGATAGATTTAACAAACTCACCTTGAACTACTATAATTTTGTAAAAATTATAGAGTATAGTTTTTATTAAATCAGATGCTATGATTTTTGTTATCCCACATTAAAACCAAACATTGTTGTCATAGACTGCTGAAGAAGGTGTTTTATGTAGTAGTAATAAATAAAAACTAAAATAAATAAAGATAAGGAGTGTTCAAATGAGGCATTATCAATTATGTGTTGCATATTAATAAGAGTGTGGTATTAAATATTTTGGAGATTTGTTTTAATTTTAATAATTGAAACTCTAATAAACAAAATATAATTTTAATAATTAAAAAATATAAATTAATTTTTAGTCTTTATAAAATTTTAATTTTAGTTTCTATAAAAAAAACTCTCAATTTTTTAATCTTTAAATTTTTTTAATTACTTTTAGTCTCTATAATTTAAAAAAATTTTATATAAAATTGATACTTTTAGTACCTCAAAAAAGTCCCAATAAAATCAAAATAGGAACTAAAAGTGAATAAATTTTTTTTATGAATTAAACTTAAAAAATTATAATTTCTAGAGACTAAAAATATAGTTTATCCTAAAAAATACACCTTCATTTTATTCTTTTATAAAAAATAAATTTCAAGGCCCTGTCAAAGGTTAGACCTTGTCCAATTGAACCGGACGCACATAACTATACTCAACCTTGTTAATACAAATTTGACTCTTTTAAAACGAACAATTCATAATAAAATTAATAATATTAACTATTAATAATCCTACATATTATTGATATTATATACACATACATAATCAATTTTAAATGGTTATAATATTAATTATTAATTAGCTACTTTACCAACTTCTATGCTGATTCTATATACCATTTGATGAAGCTGCTTAAAGTTACAGATTGTTGGGTTGTAATGAAGGATATAATTTAATGTAAAAAATAAAGTATGAGTAATAAATAATAAAGAATAACCGTAACAATAAATACTAGTACTATACTAGAGAATACAACGAATGAATCAAGACACAAGCCACATGAAATAGGTTGACCAAAGAGTAACCGCAATTGACGCCAATGCATAGGTCCACAACATGATAACAGAACATTCACTTTCACCAGCTCCAAATAATTGGGCTATGGTACCTGACAGATATAATTATAAACTTTCAAAATTTAATTATCTAATTGAGTACTAAGGTGAAAAAAAAATTATTTATAAATAAATTAAACAAAGAGCATATATACTAATGGGTTAAATGCTTATTTTTTTTACCTATACTCATAGCTGGTGGAAGTGCATATTGAAGGAGAAGTATAAACTGATACAAGGGATCTACTGGCACCAAACCCAATTGTGTTGCCCCTTTAACAATTAGAACCCCAAAAATTGGTAGCAAGATATATCGAACTCCTATGATTCCTATAATTGTCCAAAATGGAGTACTTGCTCCCTTTAATCCTGCTCCATTCATTCAAAATATTAACCATCAAATTAAAATGTTAAAAATAAAAAACTAATCCAATTATATATTACTAATTCCGTTATTTTTTACAAGAGACAATTGAGTCGTGATTTATAAAATAAAAAAAATAGAGGGAGTATCATTTTACCTTTAAGAAGATTGGCACCCATTATAAGGGTTATAGTTGGAACGGCAGCATCACTACATTTAATAATTGAATAATGTAAGGGAACAAGGACCTTGATTTTTTTGAACCTTATGTAATTCCAAAATCTTAAAGTTGAAGATTTGAGATACATACCCCAACATGGAAGTAGAGTCTTCAATTACATGAAGAGGAGCATTGCTTCCAATCATTAAACTACGTAATTGGGGAACTACACCAATAATAAATCCAACTATCTGCATAAAGAAATTAATGATAATAACTTTTCCTTTCTTATTCATATTTTATTAGTACTATATCTGCATTGCATTATCATACCGCTCCAAGAGTTGCTGGTGAAAATATGCCTCTGAAATTGGGATTGCCTAAAACCATTCCACATTGATGCTTCATTTTATCTAACATTGGTACCTGCAATTAGTAACAAAATATGAGTGAATATGAAAATTGGTCATCGAAATTGTTAGCTTCGGTTAACATAATCTGAGATACGTATTTGAAATTATAAAGCGTTAGTCAAAATAATATTTCTATTAACGTTTTTTGTTTGAGATTATTTACTAATTTATCAATAAAATTTAGGTTTCGTAAGGACTAATTGGTCAGTAATTAGTCTTTGTACAATTGAAATTACTGACAAATTTGTCTCTAAGATAATCTAAATTTAATAGATAAATTAGTCTCTAGTGAACTTACATTTATATAGAATCAACGTGCAATGTAAACATGTTCACTTAATGTATTACGTCATAATTTCTAACATGTATGAACCATTTTGAATTATCTTTTACAATTTTAGAGATGTATTTATCAATTCATAAAGATCACAGACTACTTTAACTGATGTTTACAATTTCGAGAATCAATTCGTTTATTCACTCAACAAAATATCTTATGAAAAAGGGAATTTTGCAGCAACCTTAGCTTTCTGCTGAGACTGATTCTTAGAAGGCAGTAGGATGTATGCATCATCATCCACATTGCCTTTAACTTGATTTATAGTTTCTGATCCTTCTTCAATGAATGATTCTGATACATCCCCTGAAGCCTCCAATGTGATGGTGTCACTACTTTTGTTACCTTCTTTGTGAACTTTACTTGAAGAAATTCTCATGATGTTGTACACATAAGTCCATATAAAAATAGCTCCAAGCTAATAAAGGTTCACAAACAAATAACATACAATTATTATAGAAAAATAAATATCTTCATTTTTTTCTTCCAGTTCTCAGTTGGATAAATCCACATTAAAACCAACATTTGTCATGTATTTGTAATTTAAGAATTAATGTGAAAGGAAGTAATAAAGTTACATACTGCCATAGAAAGGGAAGCATAAGCCATTCCATATTGATAGCAAACATCAGGGTCTCCAAAAGGACTACCTTTGTCTTTACATATAGCTGGTATAATGATTATAGGCAAGTTTCCTAAATTTCCTGTTCATATATCAATCTTAAATTAAGCTCAACCAAAAGATGATACATTTCAAGCATATAGCAGATTGAAATACAGAACATGAGTATGAAGCAAAATCTTTTAGTACTTTGAAGAAAATAGAGTGAAAGCATCATAATTGAGAGATTTATTTACCTGCAGAACAAACACCTACTATGAGACCTTCAATGTTTTTAGGAGGTCTTGTGATTTTGATAATGATCCATCCTAAGACTGAGCCTAACAAAAATGTAACCAATATGTTCACTGGCATGAACCACCTAATAATGAAAACCAAAACTGTTACTACAAACAAGTAAAAAAAAATCATCAAATCAAATTTAGCAGGAAAAAGTTTGAACAAAATAAGTACTCACAACAAAACAACATTCTCCAAAGTGATGGTATCTGCCAAATTACCACCAATCAAAGCAGGATTAAACACATAATGTACAAGCTGTCATATATGAATTAATTATTGCTGTCAGTGAGATATAAATATATAATATAGATAATAAAAAAAAATTGTTAAAGCACAGAAAGAATTATTACATGATTGGTTTGATTCCTTGCATCTTTTCCCAACAAATTAATGTTATCAAGTGCAAGAAGTGAGCCAACTGCAGTGACTAGTAGTACTTTGATCACAGGGAAAGAGGCAACAGAAAATAGCTCTAGCAATCCCATTAATTCTTTCAAAACTATATGATAATTATAAATTTATCCTACACACAAATTAAAAATATATGAGCCTGTGAGGCAAACTTGGAAGTACAATATTGTTCACACTAAAAATTAGCATTAATAAAATCATGTACCGTATCATATCTTGTTTGTTGTATATTGCATTGCAGCTTCCATAAACTTTTGTGTGTCTTGTGGCCTTTAATGATTGAAGTGAGTACACATATAAAATGAAGAGAAGAGGACAATTATTTGATTAGTGGACCCATTTGTTGGAATTATACCAAGATGAGACAGACAACCATAATATGGTGAGACAAAAAATCATTTTTTCCAACTATAATAATAATAATAATAATTAAAAAAAATAGTTACTAGTTTTATTATTGTACCAGTTGGAAAATAAGTTCACATTGGATCGGATGAGATAATGACAATGACCACTGAAATGTGTGTAAGTTGGGTTACTATAGGCTAAAATTATTTAGAGACAATACGTTAACTTCCAAGCTTAAATCAAATCAAACACTTACTCTCCATTGAGTAGAAGATTCGATACGTAAATCTCTTTTGTTTTGTTTAGGTAGAAGTCAATTCTTCATATTAAAATTAATATATATATAAATATATGACATATATATTTATATAATATTACAAGTGTACAACAGTTTAAATTTAATTTAGTTATAAAATAAAATATATAAAATTGTCATGATAAAATTTTACGATCTATTATTGAGTGTTCGTTCATGTTGATATTGAAAAAAAATAAATTGAATGAAATGAAAAACACAATTATGTTTCAATATAAATTTTAAAGAATTATATGAAGTGAAGAAGACTAAACGCGTTAAAATAGATTAAAAAGAAATAAAAATGAATTTTTTAAATTATACTTCAAAAATTAAATTTAATATAAAAAAAATATAAAAATATAATATATTAAATTCCCACAAATTTATCTTACATTAACGAACCTACAAATAAGGTTTACTTTTTTGTGACACCTAAAAACATAAGTTGATTAATAATATTTACTTTATTTATTTGTTCTTAATACATAAACTCATAATTTTCGATAATTTCTTAATATATATATATATATATATATTATGCATTTGCATTGAATAATTTTACAACCGTTCCAATAAAATTGAAAAATTGTTGGCCTAGCATTCATAATCCATTCAATTTGGCACGTGGCACGAGTAATTCACATGCCAGCTAGGCCTACTAGAACTGTGTAGAGGCATCTTCTACCGTTCTACGTACCTTGTGGTGCGAGTAAATACTATTGAGATGATTGAATCCAATGATGTGACAACAAAAGGGAACCTTTGATTGAATAATTATGAGGAAAAACAAAGTTTTCTATGTGACAATATCAAATATACAGTTATAAAAAACATATAAAAGAGATGATTTATTAATAATAATAAAATAAATTGATTTTACTTTTTTTTATGTTTAAAAAGCTTTTTTTATATGTAAATAAATATTATACATGTAGTTTTATGGGTATATAAAAAATAAAAAAACAAGGTAGAAAACGTTGTGAAGTATAAAGAACAGTTACACTTACATGAATATGATTGAAAAGCTAAAATATAATTCAACATACATTTACTAATATAATAATACTAAAAATAATATTATTTATGTCTGATAATATTTATCGTATTTGTGTGATACATATTTTTTTTTAAAAAATACTGTAAATTATCAAATTACAGTTATTATGTATATGACAATTATTAATATTTTTGCCTTTATTTTAAAATTATATTTCAATCAATATTATTTTTTCACATTTTTTTAAAATATTATTTTTCTTTTATCTAATTTGAAAATATTCATTCAATACACAAAAACAATTAACTTTTTTTTTACAAAATTAATAATTATTTCTATTACTTTTTTTGGGTGAAAAATTATTACTATTTTTTTAGGACAAAATTATTATTATTATTACTTTTATCATCATATTCGTATATGTATGTATGAAAAATATAATGAAATAGAAGCCACATACTTTGTGTTTTTTTTTTTTTTTAAATATCATTAATTTCTTTTCGTTTTCGAAATAATTATACCGTGTGGCTGCGCAGCAACTCATGTAGATGGCCCTTGCAATAATTCCCACGCCACCTTTCTTGTGTTGTGACTATTACATTTGAGTTATCCATTTTTGACCTATTAAAGTTTTAATTGTGGCCCAATATTCAATTTACAATTGGGATAGTATTATATTTAGATCTGACCTACTTCAAAAATGTTTATTATGTGAAGAGAATTTATGAAGAAAAAAAATCATAATTAATTTCGTGTTATATATGTGTTTTCAAAGTAATTTATATATATTTTGTTTAGTAAATTATACATAAATTATTAAATAGGTTATACATAAATTATCTTGTAAATGTTTTTTTTCATAGAACCGCAGTACAAATATTTTGTAAATATGTTTTTGAGTACTTTTTTTTATTATTTTATTCAAGAGGAACATTTCTTCTGTCTCTATGAATTTCTTTAAAATATTTTTTTTGAATGATATTCAAGAAAAATTATATATGTTTCTTATTTCACCAATTAGATATAAGGTTTTAGCTTTTTCTTTTTTGGGTGTGTTAGGCAAGGCAAAAAAGTTTATAGTGTTTAACTTAATAGTCTTGTTTAGAATTATGTTTTCTCACTAGTTTATAATATTTTTTTTAAGTTTATAGCGTTTGATCTAATGAATTAGAATATTTTATTTTTTCTTTCACTGTTATCGTTTTTTTTTTTTTAGTTTGTAACTCATAAGTTAGTTAATATTCTACGAATATGCTATCAATCAATTTTTACCTATTATTATATTATGTGCGTTTAGAGGTGTGCATGTACAAAAAGGTTTTTAAATCTCAACAAATCAAATGTCAAATAGCCGTCAAAAAACACAAGTCTGAAAACACAATATGTGCCCCAACCACACATTCTCAATTCGAATAAGAAAAAAATTGTTCTTGATTCTTCTAGATATGCCATAATTCTGTAACCATGTATCCAATTAAGATTCCAACAATTGGTATCAAACTCAAATAGATATGTATTAGGGCATATCCTGAATAATGGAGAACCCCGTATTTTTTAGAATTCGAGAGACATTTGTTGAAAGAATAAGGTGAGTAGTAAACTACTCTCATTACTATCTAGAATTTCAAGGTTAAATTAATTGTCTAATATGATAACAATTAAATAGTTAAATGAATGAGGACAAAGTACTTCTCATTGAACTTAACATATTGATCAAACCATCACGATCCATTTAGAAACATAACCCAACACATATTAAGTGTTTGATAAAAATAGACAATACCTGATATTTAATAATTTTCAACAATCGATTATTGTCAATCTATAATAAATTAATTAAATAATTAATATAATGTTATGCACTTAGGGTCATCAATCTTCCATTTGAGTCAAAAAGTACACCTTCTATGGCTCAGACTATTCGACAAGGGCCTACGGTCTAGTCTACAATAAAATCCATATTAGATGAGACTTTTTTTAAAATAAACAAGATTTATACTTATTTAGAAGCCTATTTAGCTAAAAATACCTGACTACATGCCATACAAAAATCATTTTAGACATACTAGACCTGTCTATTTAAATAAATATAAAATAATATTATTTTAATACTAATATTATTATTATTACTATTATTATATATTATATTTTGAACTTTATAATAAATTATAAATCTGCTAAACTTTTAATAATTTAATCATATTATTCTATATTAGTTTTTTTCGTATTTAAATATATTATAATAAAATTGAAATGAAATATGATGTCATTTAAAATCAAAGTCTTTAAAATATCATTTTAAATCTAAAAAAAATATTTGATTTAATTGACCTATTAACTTGTCAGTCTATCACAAATATGTTTGACACTTAACTTCGAATATTAATATGAAATAAGCTTTTAAGTAGTTTAACAAGTCATACTAGACTATAGTAAAGATTAAACCTAAACAAAAAGCCTATAACAGACCATACACTTTCAATTTTTTTAAAGACTAGTCTCAATCTTAACAAAGTTTAACACGGTCTAGTCTATTTTCATATCTAGCTCCAAATGTATACTTCCAAAAAAAACAACATGGATCAAAATATAAACAATAGTAAAAAAAAGGTGGTGCAAAAAGTCATATCCAATAAATAAATTCAAAAGCCCAAACTACCTTGTTTTCTTCTAATTCTCTTAACGCTAAGTTCACTTGTTTTTTGTAGATCGAAACGGCGTCGTACGAATGCCATCGCAGTTTTTATCATCCAATGTAACGCGGCGCGTGTATGAAACGCGCATCAAAATTTGCCGCTTTCAACAAGAAATTTGCGTTCTTCTGAAAAATTCCTGCAAAGCTCAGAAGGGGAAAAACAATTTAGGGTTTTTCCAAATTCAATTTATCCAGTTCTTCAATTTAGGGCATTATTTGCTTACACTGTAGACTCACCCTTCAATCTCAACACGCACAGGTAAATGTCTACATTTCGTTGTTTCTTCTAATTTTTTGGTTATTGTTCAATTTCTTTTTCACTTTGAATTTCGCTATAATTAGCCATGAAAATCAAAGTTTTGAGCTTTGTGAAGTTCACAAGCATGTATTTTTTTGGGGTTTAGTAAACCATGGTTGTTTCATTTATAGATTATTACTGGCTAGGGTTTAGTATTTCGGGTAGAAAAAGTTATTTGTCTTTTTGGATTTATTTTTTCTTACGTTTTTTTTTGTGTTAGTTGATGGTGGATACTGAAGTTCTGTTTTTCTTTTTCTTGGTTCCATTTTTTTAATCTTGAAATTGAATTAATGTAATGATTTTGGTGTAGGAGGTTGTTGTGTTTTCATGCTTGATTAAAATTTGCAAATGAGTGATACAAAAGAAAACGAGGAAGCTTGTGAGGGCGTTCCCGCAGCTGTGGATAGCCAAGTTATTGATGAAAGTTCAAACCAAGCTTCAACTAGTCCACAATTAAGAGATGACCATCATATGATTATTGACCATCTTGCCGTCATTGAACCATACCTTGATCAAGAGATGAATCTTGAAGCTCAACCTGTTACTGCAGAGGAAACTTCAAAGAATGTTGAAAATGTGTTAAATGATGTTAAAATTGGGAAGGCAGAGCTACCTGCTGAGGATGCAGATGTGAAACCCAAGGTTGTTTCAGAAGACATTCCACAAGAGAATGTTCAAGATACCCTTCACTCGGTCCCGGTTGAGGCTGTTGCTGAGATTTTGAACACAACCAAGTGTGAAGCTGCTTCTGATGCGAAGGTGGAAGCAAAAAAACTTCCTCAGAGTAATAATGGTGTTGACGATGATGATGATGTTTGTCAAAATAGTGTTGTTGGCGATGGTGATGCTGAGACAACTGCAGTGGAGGTGGATGTGAAGCCTGAAGTTTGTGAAGCAGCTGATAATAAAAGTTGTGATAATGAACCTATATCACCAAGTCATAACAATCCTACTACATCACAACCTGCCGCTTCTGATATAAATGAACCTATATTGTCAAGTCATAACGATTCTACTACACCACAATCTACCCCTGCAGATACAAGGCCAGAAATCAAGAATGTATTAGAAGTTGAAAGTAAGGCTGAGGAAATGCAAGCTGCTGAGCCAGAAGATAATGGGAACTCAAATTCGCAGAACATGTTTTTCTTGGATGCTGATCATTATTATGATGGTAATGAGTCGGGGACAGAAGAGGACCAATCAGCTTTTATGAAGGAGCTTGAAAACTTCTTTAGAGAGAGGAGCATGGAATTCAAACCTCCCAAATTTTATGGAGAAGGACTTAATTGCCTTAAGTGAGTTATATGTGTTGATTTAAACTTTTAGTCATTTTTGAATATGACATAAATAAACCAAATTCTAAAGTGTTGTTGCTCTGGTCTAATGCTTGTTTGGTGGAACACAAGGTTATGGAGAGCTGTAATGAGATTGGGAGGCTATGATAAGGTATTCATTTTTCCTTTTTTCTATTCTGCTGAATGTTTCATAAATTTTATGTATCTGGTTTTGGAAAACAATTCAATATAGTAGAGGTCCATAACGATTTCAACTAGGGGTTTATGGTTAAGCTTGTTGGCACACTGAATATGAGTTGTTTGGCATTTAATTTGGTCTTTTTCTTGTCACTCTTATGGACTGTAAGCTATGATCGGTGGGTAGAGCACTTTTAGATATGCAAGTAAAATACAGTGAAATCATGAACACACACACACATACATGGGGGAAGTCTTAGAGATATTTAAACTTATAGAAGAAATTTTCGTGTGTTTATTCTCACTTCAGTATATCAGATGGTAATTGTGATGACCAGTGTAGTGTGAAAATAAAGTATATAATTCAAAATATATGTGGAACATCCAAATTCGTAGAGATTTTAAATTTCCAATTATCATAAATTTTCATGGCAATGGCATTTGAAACATAGGCATTCAAGATAATGGGTTTTCTTAATTACTGGCATAAAGATAGCAGCCTGCCATATACTCTACTCCCTAAATCACCTCGAAATCTGTTTTGTTCGATTAATTAAGGTATAGAGTCACCTACATGCTCGTAATTTGGCTGCTTTACTTATAACATTGTTTAATTTTATTTTATTTCTTATGTTTCAAGTATTTTTGCTTTAGATCAACGAAGTTTTAGGCATTCTTTCTTGAGCCAAACTAGCACTGATAGAGCTTTAGACTGTCCATTTGTTTATTAAGGATAAGTTGCTTTCATTGTTTATAGGATATATACCTAATTGGTTTATATTTATGAACAGGTAACCTCATGTAAGTTGTGGCGGCAAGTGGGAGAGTCTTTCAAACCTCCAAAGTAAGGACCAACTTGCACATTCATGTTTTAGTCTTGTTCATGGCTCTGAAATTTTGGAAGTTTCCTTTAATTTCCTCTTTGCATTTGTGCTTTGTGTTTCTTTTTAAGTGTTATTTGATGTCAAATTGGTGATGTGATGTGTCTAGTCTACTTAACCCCAAAAGCTAGCTTATAGGGTGAAGGTTGCTCCCCACTTATAACCGTTGTTCATTCCATATCCCTATCCAATTTAGAACTCTCAACACCCCCTCCCTTATGCATAGGACTAGACATCTAGACTGTGAAGTTTGTAGGACTCAACATTTGCGGGTGACCCAATTGATCAATGATAAGCTTTGGTATAATCTTAGATTTTGGGTTTAGGCCTAACTTAACTCCGAAAGCTAGCTCATAGAGCGAAAGTTCCTCCCCACTTATAACCATTTTCAGGCCATATGAATATCCAATGTGGGACTCTTACCACTTCTTTTACCATACTACAGTGATAGTATTGGAAAGGTTCTTGGGAGAAATTTAAGTCTTGTTCCCAGTTTTATGTAAATGGAAAAAACTGTGATGGGTGCTTATGTTGAATTATTAATTGTTGATTAATTTCCATATTAATAGGAAAGCTTATTTGCATAGCTTTGAAACAGTTGTTTTCATTATTTAAGAGATGGGTATGCATGTAAACTTCACCCTTTCCTGCAGATTCTTTTGAGCAGCATCTTTTTCCTTTTACTTTTCTATTTTTTATGGGGTGGGGGTTGGGTAGGGTTGTTGGATACTGAGCTGTTTGGATAAAACTGATTACTCACAATAATCTACTAATACTGTCCTCTGTTTTCATCTTATGCAGGACATGCACCACAGTTTCCTGGACTTTCCGGGGATTTTATGAAAAGGTGATTCTTGATTAATAAGTTATAAGTTATATTATACTTTATAATTATTCCTTTTATTTACAATTTGCATTTCGAAATTACGAAGATAGTTTATATTTGTGCTTGTTGATATTCCTTTGAAGTGTATGTATGAACGTTTTGTTTGCACGTGAATGTTGATTCTTGATGTCAATAATATGCATTTACACGAATTGCTTGAACGGTTTTTGTGTTACCAGTGATTGGTAAGATGATGAATATTCAAGTGATGGCCTTATTGGAGCAGATTTTATACAGTTACACCGTTTATGCAGTGGCCTAGCACCAAAGTTTTCTCTTAATGTATTCTATCCTTAACTGTGGCGTGGGCTATAGTTTCTGTTTGTTTTCCTTTCTCATGATTGGCTTCAAATATTAGACATAATATAAGATACACATTTCTTTTGATTGTATAATTGAGAAAACTGTATCAGATATTGTACTTGTACCTTTAGAATGAATGAATGATGCAGCCTGTAATACTCGCCTTACACTTATTTTATTATTGCTGTTTCCGATATACTACTCTAGGCCCTTCTTGATTACGAAAGGCATAACATAAAAGGTGGCGAGCTGAATGTGCCTATCGCTTCTCCTCCGGAGCCCGTGAATGTTGAAAATCAGGTAATGCGATTTATATTTGATTTTTGTAGCATTAACAATAATACTATATAAGGAGAACTCTCGTCACCCCAACTTTATTAACTGGATGTGTTTGGATTAGCTTATTTTTTATTTGAAACAACCTGTTATCAAGATCTTATTGAGAGAGCTTTCGAAAAAAAGCAACTTTATCCCAAAATTTATGAAAAACAGACATGCATATGCTACAGACATTAACACGGGAAATACTTTCTCTTTTTGATTGTCTGTCAAAATCACTTGTTCTGGTTTAAGAGAAAATTTTATAGTTTCTTTATTGGCTCAAATTGATGCTTATATATCTATCATAATTTTAGTTATCAACACAAGTCACTTTTATGGCTTAGTAGAAGATTGTTTTTAAGTCAAGAAGCATTCCTATTACCCAGTTAATGTTTCTTGAAATTAAATCATAAGGAGCTAATCTCTTGCCTCACAATTTGATTTTGATACCGTGATAATATTTTGTTTTCACCTTGAAAAATGTTTCATCTGTATATTTTGTCTTGCCTACAGTTTTTGCTCCTTGTCCACTTCCATAAGTTAGTATCTATTGCATGTGAGTTTAGGTAATTGCTCATCTGCCCCCATTTTTTACTCACAACAGCTAAATACACTACCGGAAACACGCTTCCGGTAGTGTATTTCATTCATTTTTGAACTACCGGATGGTAACTTACAGGAAAACCCCTTGTTATTGGAGGGGTGGTGGTATGATCACTGCCTAATAAAGCATTATTATCTGGGTTAAATTTTATGTGAAAGTTGCTTGAGCAATATCTGGAAATGGTTCTTGCAATTCCGTCAATTTTCTCCTTTAGTTGTGGTAGTGTATGAGATAGGAGTTGAACTATGACTCTGCCATTATTACTGTGAGCACTATACTTGTTTGTGTCTCATGATCATTTTTAAATGATTGTTGTATCTAGGCTTCAGTATCAGGTAGAGCCCGAAGATATGCTGCTGAACAGGCTATGCGGGGTTGGCACTCACAACGTCTTCTTGGCAACGGTGAAGTTAGTGACCCTATTATAAAGGTCTGGTGGGATTTGGAAGTTATTATTTTTATTCTTCTGAGCTCTTATTCATATTCTGCTTTTTACATCCATATAATTGTTTAATGCTTCTGTTTTTCTTAGGATAGGAATTCCGTGGCTGTGCAAAAGCGTGAAAAGCAGCTTAAGAGCATCAGTATGGTCCTTCATCCTCGTGCTATAATTTTTAATTATGTTGTAGGTGTTACCATGTTATATTATTCTCAGTATTGAATCACACCCGTTAATGACTCAGATTTACTTAAACGTAAGAAACCGTCTTATATGGATAATGCAGTCAAAGCCGCACGCAGCAAACCATCTAAACCACAGTTAAGACCGGTTACTCCTTTCTGTCTCCCTTTTACTGTGTGTTGTGCTTACTTGTTTATGTAGTTAGAAGGTGAAATGTGTTGCCAATCTATAGCCACAAGAGATTTTTTTTCTTTGGCACTTCATTTCATTCTCTGACTTGCGCGCCTATGCTGATATATGTGGCTGCTAGGTTGGATACAGCCGTGGTTGATATTGGACCTCCTGCTGATTGGGTAAAAGTCAATGTACAAAAAACTGTAAGTTCATATCTCTGTATTCAAAACAATATAATATAAGCTGTACATGTAGTTAATCATCTCAATGAAAACTTTCTTGTGCAGAAAGATTGTTTCGAGGTATATGCTTTAGTTCCTGGCCTTCTGCGGGAAGAGGTACTGCACATTCTGATTGCTTTATCATACTTAAATATCTGTTTATCTGTAATATGATGAAAATTAAACTATCTTTTTTACTATTTACCCTACCTGTGAAAACTTATTTCACTAATGCCACTTTTTAATTAAAGAAATATAGTTCGACTTTATATTAGAGGATCCGTGTTAACTTGCTCGGTAAAGTGATTCAATTTCAATAGTGGTGTTGAGGATAATCATGCCTATTTTTCTAAACCAGGTCCGTGTTCAATCAGACCCAGCAGGACGTTTGGTGATAAGTGGTGAGCCAGAGCATCTCAACAATCCTTGGGGTGTGACACCTTTCAAAAAGGTGACTTTTTTCTTCTTTTTATTTAAACCATCATTATTTTGTTGTTTCTACAAATTCAATGGCAAATTACTCAACATTTGAGCCTCTATATATAATAGAAAATAATTTTATGAAACAGGTTGTAAGTTTGCCTTCAAGAATTGATCCTCATCAGACATCAGCTGTGGTAACACTCCATGGACAATTGTTTGTTCGTGTCCCATTTGAACAGTCAGAATAGTGCTTGTTTGTTTATAGGATAGTTGGCCCCAGAAACAACAATTTAGAGGAATTATTATTATGTCTGTAAAACAAATGCCATTTTATAGCTTAGTGTAGCATATATATTTAGTGTTTGGGATATTCACATTACATGATTTTCTCAAGCATTACACTTTGACCATGTTAATGTTAATATGAGCTAGTTAGGATTCTGTAATTGCTGAAATGTTATAAAATTGGCAACTTGGTTTAGTTAATGAGATTGATTACATTCAGCTGAAATGATCTTTAATTTGATACCGCCATTGCATTGACAAATTTCACATTTTGGTTACGATATATTTACTTTTGATACCTTCAACAAATTCAGACCTGACTTTCTTCTGGCTAATAATGTTTTAATGGTTTTCATTTGATGATAAATTTTCTTGTTCACTTAATGTTCTTAACTAGACTGAGAAATCGTTAAAACTTGGTTATAAGTGAAACACGTCAGATACTTTAGTCATATAATAATATCTTGTTATTTACCAACAGTAATAATATCACTTGTTTTTTTTACAAATTTAGACTGAAACATAATTGTATATAGTGCCTCAATTAAGACTCTTGATGATCCACTTTTAAGCAATCCTTCTACTTAGAAAATGTTTGAGTAGTTTAGAGAAGTCGGCACTCCAACGAATATTTGCATGTTAGTTTGGAATTAAAAATTTGAGGATAATGGATAACTGGTTGCCTACAAAAACAAATATTGGCAACTAAAATTAAAAGTCAAAACTTTGCTCTTCTTTTATCAAATTTATACACAAAAGTTGTTTACACTTTAGACCCTAGTTATGCAGAGTTAATGGTTAATGTTCACACAACTTTCTTCATCTAACTCCATATGTATCATGAACTTGTACAAATCAATTTAGCTTTTCTTTCCTTTTTCTTGTCACTCACCGTTGTTCCAAAGCAGATACATCCATGTCATGGGCTACGGTTTACCAAGAATGTTGGTCATTCATAGCATAGAGAAATACACATCGAATAATTTTGATAAAAAATGTTCAACTTAAACTATAACTGTTTTTCTAAATAAAAGAGACCAAATATTGGTAAAAAGATTTAACATCTTTCAAAATTTACTTCAAACCTCACTCACTCCTGAAAATTGGACGAACTCTGAAAATAAATTTCTCCTAAAGATGCTCTTAGACAATATGAATAACAAACACAACTATGGAAAAAAAATAGTCAAATTCATTTATCTATCTTATTTAGAAGTTTGAAATTAACAAATAATAATGATAATATTAGTTTATAAAGTAGGTGTTAAAAGTAACCTCAATAATTTTCAATGAAAACTGTGGATGATCAGCTACTCTTTTGGAAGATTAGTGGACATAAACCTGTAGCAATTAAAGACATGATAAATCTGAGTGACAATTAGTCCTCAAAGTTAGTTATTATCATTAAAGTTATGCAACAATAAAACAAATTTTTATGCAACACAGAGGAGACAATCACATTCCTAATAAAAAAAGCCAGCCACTCTACCATAAAAGCCAATTCACAAGTCAAACTTTGTTAGACTAACTATAAGTTTTAAAAACCAATATTATGATATAATACTATAGGCTAATCAACTCACCAATTTGATTACTCATTATCCTATTCCTTTACAACTTTAGTCACCTACTTTGAAAAAGAATCCATGGCATTTTTCTCTTTTGCTCATTTTCCCTTACCCCCTTATGACCCTACCACACCAATCAATGATTCAACACCTCTAACCTTAATTGTTTATCACCCTTTCCAATATTTTAGTCTTAACCTTCTTATTTCTAAGAAAAAAGTTATTATAATCTAGATATCGGTCAAAAGGTAAATAAATTAAGTCTAACATTTATTTTAAGATTGAAATTGGATTCTCTATAACTGTCTTATGGTACATCAGTTGAGTTGTGAGAACCATTCAATTTACAGAGAGAATGATTATCGCTTTAAATTCAATTATTCTTGCATTTGCGGTATCATAAAATAACTATAGAGAATTCAAACACATTTCAATCAAGGTCGAGCTCGTGTACTCTCAATCAATTTGTCATTAAAGTTGATTTACTATTTAAAACAACTGTAAAGAATTTAAACACGTTTCAGTCAACGGTCGAATCGTATACTATCAATCAGTCTCTTTAATTAATACTCATTTACTATTCAAGCCCAAACACTTAATTTTTTAAAATATACACAAGTTTTTTTTAAGTTTAATCCAGGTCACATATATAATACACCTCAAAGCCTCAAACTCCTTTGTCTACTCTTTGCAATACAAAACCGTCCAAAGTTCCAAAAACATCCAAATCCATAAATTTCCAAGCTTCTTCCTTTCATTCTCCTTCACACCACACACTCATCATTACCTCACCATCCAAAAAGTCACCCTCCAACATTATATATTTGTACACAACAAAGTTTCCAACCAAAAAAATGAGTCACATAACTTACAACAGAGTTAGCAGTAATGGAAAAGCATCATCATTTTGCCATGGAAAATGCAGAGGATTTAGGCTGAACCTCAGAAGGCTTTACTTTCAAAGGCTACGCAAAAGGGTAAACTTTTTTCTAAGATTCTTTGAGAAGTTGAGATTGTCACATGCAAAAGCTTTTCAGTTGTTGAAGAAAGTTTTCTGCAGAAAAAGTGGATTCAAAAGAAACAACAGCAACAATAGTAGAAGTGGTTTAATGAAGGAAGAAAGAATAAAGGGTCAAGGTGATTGTAGAGTTTTGTCTTATGGAAGGAATAATAATTCTTTCTATGCAGAAGCTATTGCAGATTGTTTGGAGTTTATCAAAAGAACATCTATTTCTTCCATGGATCAAATTCATGACCCAATTGGACATATTCATGATAGAAACTCATGACTACTTTTATTTGTTTGTTTGGTAGAGACAAAAATTGTACACTAGTATTAGATTATCTTGGTTTGTTTTTTGTGTCCTCCTAGAATTATTATCATTTTCTGTTTGTTTTTTTTTTCTTAAGGAATGATTCAGAATACCCTTCTAGTCATTCCATTTTCTGTGTATATATTTTTCTTCTGAAGTTTTGGATCGGTAATGGGTTATTCTCTGAAGAGAAATTTGAGATTGTAATATATTGTTCCTAGAGTTTGAGATTTTGATTATTATTCTTAGTTGGTAAATCAATTATGAAGGTTTTAAGCTAGTTTTAACATCTTACACAATCTATACCAAAATAAAAAATATAAAAATAAAAATCTAACACAACAATTATATTTTTGACTGATCTAGGCTCAAACTAAGTCTATAGGGATTTTTTTTAATTGATAAAATATAAGGAAAATTGTTGTTGACATAGAATAAGGGCAATCATATTATTAGATTTTTTTTAGACCGGCTTACTAAAGAAAATAATTTGATAATTTTGAGTTCGACTTGATAATGATTGTTGTAGTAAATAATTGAACTTGTATATTTTCTTACCAATTCAACCTTGATAGATTAATCATATGAGTCTAACAACTTTTTTAGCTATATTTTGATTTGCTAAATTGTTTCATTTTTTTATTCACAAATATTAAAAACATTTTTTGAGCTATATTCTGATTTCTTTTTAAGAGTTATATTTTTCACCAAAGAAGGAGATGGAACCAAAGGCAATCTATGTAGTTTATTTTTATTTTTATGAAAAACTATGTACTCTCTTTAGTTTTGAATATAAGCAATAAAAATAATTCATAGTTATTAAAAATAGTAGTTAGTAATAACTAAATAGTATTTTTAAAATGATATTGTTAAATTCAAATTTTTTAACTAAAAATTCAAATTTTTTAATATACATATATTTGAAATCGATGTCGTATGTGTTCTTTTTATTAGAAACCTAACATGTTTCCTCCAAGCCAATTAATTAGATATATGCTTATATTTTAATCGACATGAGTTCCATTCATAGCACACTAAATGAGAAAACTTTAATTTCACATTACTATTGATTGATGCTGATTAGGAATCCACTAATGCTTAGCTTTTGAGCTAATAATAATCTAAGGTTTTGTTGGTGGGCCGGAGTGAGGGTACCTTGACAAGGGCAGGTTGTGGCTAAATTGGCTTACAGGTTGGCTCTACTTACCGACCCTGTCCTAAATAATCTAGGTTTTGGAAAATACTAATACCGACAATTCTTCCACGAAATCGTTTCTTAGATTAGATTAGATGCAATGACACCAGAGACTTTTTGATTAATTCTTATTTTGACATGACTTATTGATTAATTGTTATTGTTATACTATAATAATAAATTAACAATGATAATCGTAGTGTAACATGCGCTCTTATAATATTAAAAGATTGACTTCAAATAATCTTTATCATCATGAAATTATTTTAATTAATATTTAGTTGAAAAATTATAATGTTTAAGGATTTAATTAGAATATGTTGATAATATAAAAAAGTTTTATGTATTTATCCACAAGATCAGTTTATGAGGCAAAAACTGTCGGTGCGTTATAATTATACAAGTTTAGTTTGTGAGGCAAAAACGAGAATAGACACCGACTTCTTTAAAAATAGAGGTGCAGATAACATTGTTAATAGTTGTTAGTCAATGCGAGGTTGCAACAACAATGATTTTTTTTTTCATGACTTAGTTGTTTGGACAAGATATTAGTCGAGTGAGCTCATATCATACATGAAAGCTTATTTACTTATTAGAAATATGGTCATGGAAGACGTGGTTGACAGTTTGTGGAAGCCTATTTCCAATCAAATGATTTTCATTGTATCTAAGTTGACGAGATAGTTACTTATATTAGTGTTGTTAGGAAGCCATGATATTTTATGATGTAATATTTAGGTTAACGAGTTAAGAACGTGACAAACATAGTTAGTTTAGGTTTTTTTAGATATTTTTAGTCTATAAATATCATCTGTAAAAATTATTTTTGAGATACACAATCAACCAAACAAATCTTTATCACTTTCCTCGCTTGCATCCTTTATGTTCATCTAAATCTTATATAGTAGTTCAACCTAATACATTAGGCGCTTCCTGGAGTATTCTAAGAAACAGTAGTTGAGAAATAAAGTCTTTTTCGAAGCATAATCGTCTAATAAAAAGGAGATTATTGTTAGAAACATGAGTTGGTTGACATATCATCTAGTTAATTGATTAAACGGCAATTTAATCAAACAAACGACTAATTGCATGAACACACGACTAATCAAGTATAACAATATAGAGCCAAACACGACAATATAGAAGGTATGTGACGAGTTATCGAATTCAAATAGAAACATCTTTTTTGTTATACAGTAGAGTCTATAAAATAAATAGAAATGAAGAAATATGAAGTGTAAATAGTAAATGCCCAACCTATAGTGCATCTAGCAAAAAAACACTATATATAAGTAGTCTTGGATTAGACATAAGTAGAATAGAAGATCAAACTCTCTTGGCCTAGTCAAATGAGCCAAATCACTAAGAGAATAGCTTAAGTGCAATTTTGAGAGAGATTATTTTTCCACTCTTACTTATAGTTTCGATGTACACAAAAAAAAAAAAAAAATCTGATGTACTCGACTGATCTGATGTACTCGACCGAAAACAACAGAGTATTTTTTTCCTTCCGATGTACTAAATTTTTAGAAAAAAAAAAACACTTTTTTTTCTCTCTTCT
>JBBPBQ010020322.1:7000015-7011393 GCA_037974755.1 Cicer yamashitae | reverse complement strand
TTCCACTCTTACTTATAGTTTCGATGTACACAAAAAAAAAAAAAAAATCTGATGTACTCGACTGATCTGATGTACTCGACCGAAAACAACAGAGTATTTTTTTCCTTCCGATGTACTAAATTTTTAGAAAAAAAAAAACACTTTTTTTTCTCTCTTCTTATGTACGCTTTGGAATTGTGATTTTTAAGCAGCATAGTGGGGTTAAATTTAAAAACAGCTATCAATAGCTTGAACAAAGTGGGATAGATCCATTTTTGGAAGGTGCATTCATCATGACCAGCTCAAATTGGTCAAGCTTTTCTATGGATGCTTAAGAAGAATTACTTCATATCTTCTCAAATCCCTTCATTGGATGCTATGTAAAACATATTATAAGCAAATGGTCACTCTCACTACAAATTATGTGGTCATCTATGTTGGCACAACTGATAACTCGGAATTTGTGTGCCCCATTGCCAAATATAAGTACATACTATTATTACTGACTTGTCAGTGGTCACTCTCACTACAATTACAAAGTCAAATTTGTAACCATGCAATATCTCACACTTTTACTAGTGTGTCCATTGCTATTGCTAGCATCAACGTCTTTAATTTTTGCCTCACTATGATTGTTCCATTTCTTTTGAATGAAATGAAACAACTTTCATTTTCTTAAAATTTATTATAGGCCAAAGAAAATTGACAATACGACTATATTTACTTAATATTTTAAAATAAAAGGACTAAATACTTAAAAAAATAATTAAGAGACTATCCTATTCTTAACTTTGCATACAAGAACAATAAGGAACACAACAACTTATAAAGACAATAGACCCAAAGAAAGGAACAATTTTGGAATACCCAGAACAATAGAAAACTACTTAAGTTGGAAGAGGAACCCATTAACATCATCATCCTCTTCTATATTTCAATATTTTTTCTAGTCAAATTCCAAGTTTCACATTTTGATTCTTGGTGACGCGCTTTCATAAAAAATAATGTATACTGTACTTTACAAAATGAAAACAATTAAATAAACAATTTAATAATTAAATTAGTATAAAAATTAATAAGAAGAATAGTACAAGGAGGGAAATGAAATTTATATTTTGCGCTAATAAAAATTGGAGCACTCTCTTAAACAAAGCGCGCCACCTCTTCGCTACTCAACGCGCTTCCACCACTTCCGCCGCCATGACTGACACCAACATTCTCAAAACCAAACTCTGCATCATCGGAAGCGGCCCCTCCGCCCACACTGCCGCCGTATACGCCGCCCGCGCCGAACTCAAACCCGTCCTCTTCGAAGGATGGATGGCAAACGACATCGCTCCCGGCGGCCAACTCACCACCACCACTGACGTCGAGAACTTCCCCGGTTTCCCCGATGGCATCCTCGGTGGGGAACTCATGGAACGTTGCCGCGCGCAATCCGTTCGCTTCGGAACCGAGATCTTCACTGAAACAGTATCCAAGGTAGATTTCTCCACTCGTCCTTTTAGGGTTTTCACTGATTCAAGAACCGTCGAGGCCGATTCCGTAATCGTCGCTACCGGAGCTGTTGCCAAACGGTTACCGTTTACCGGCTCAGGAGACGGTCCCGATGGTTACTGGAACCGAGGGATCTCAGCTTGCGCCGTATGCGACGGTGCGGCTCCGATCTTCAGAAACAAACCGTTGGCGGTGATCGGCGGCGGTGACTCCGCCATGGAGGAAGCAACGTTTCTAACGAAATACGGTTCCGAAGTTTACATAATTCACCGTAGAGACACGTTTAGGGCTTCAAAGATTATGCAGAGCAAAGCGTTGAGCAATAGTAAGATTAAGGTGATATGGAACTCGATGGTGGTTGAGGCTTATGGAGGTGAAGATAACAAGAGAGTGCTTGGAGGGTTAAAAGTGAAGAATGTGGTGACAGAAGAGGTTTCTGATTTGAAGGTTAATGGATTGTTCTTTGCAATTGGTCATGAGCCTGCAACTAAGTTTTTGGATGGTCAACTTGAACTTGATTCTGATGGATATGTTGTGACGAAGCCTGGGACTACGAAGACTAGTGTTGAGGGAGTTTTTGCTGCTGGTGATGTTCAGGATAAGAAGTATAGGCAAGCTATTACTGCTGCTGGCACTGGTAATTCTATTGCATTCTACCATTATTTTTACATTATAGATTGATTCATTATTCATCTTAGTGGAATTATTATTTGTGTGTTTGTGTATGTGTGTGATCACTGGTTTTTGGAATATCCATGTTTTCTCAATTTTGTGATTTTGTCGGTATGTTTCATTTATACTTTATATTATATTGATGCAATCCCTATTGTTGATTACTATCATTTAAGAGAATTGGCAATTGCCAGTTAGTCCATTGACCGTTAAACCAAGCTTGCAGACTTTTTGTTAAATGAGGTAGGGATATATTCAATAGATATTGCTGAAATCACCTTCACTTTCACTGTCTGTATGGTATAAGATGTGATGAACATGTTTTCTAATAATTATGGGTTCATCTAAGGTGGGATATTTATTGGTGTATATGCTTGGTATTGAAATGTAATGGTTTGAATGCTCTGTTTTTGCCATGTTCATATTCCATTTTCATCCGGAGTGGTCTGATGGAAGGATGATTAATGTTAATAAAAGTTGTATTTACATAATTTTTCTTTGCCTGGAGGTTTGGCAAACTGACAATAAAGCATTCCTTTCACAGTAGTAAACTTTATTCAAATCCCTTTAGTTGAATATCATTCAAGGTTGCAGAAGTTTATTAAATGAGATTTGGATCTAGTAGCTGTAAATACTTTAGGTGTAAGAGATAGTTGTAGTGCACTAGTCGTTACCTCATTCATTGTCTCTATGTAGCGATTTTTTTAATAATCTAGCATAGGTTGTTTAAGGGCTCACAGAGCCTATTCATCTATTTCCAACTTTTTTCTGTTTCTGATTGGGGGGGTTAGTTAGTCCTTGAATTAGACAAGGTATTGATTTCTGACAATTTGAAGCTAAAAAATTCTTGTATATTTAGCTGCGAACCTGTTTGATTAATTCCAATAACAAAATCAAGACTTCAAACCATGGTTATATATGGGCTTGTCCCATTTTTAAAGTAACTTATGTACCATTGTTGAGGTAGACTCGTCTTCTTTTTTGGAACATGGTTAGGTTATGTATCCTGATAGGATTGAAAACTGAGAAGAGCAGGAAATGTGGGTGATAGGGAACACTGAACTTTATTTATGGAATAGACAATAGAGGAGTTTAACTCCATACAAACAGAGAATGAACTCTGAGAAACCGTAAGAAAATATTAGGGCAGTAAACAAAAGGTAGAAGAAAACCGGGTGTTACTCCGCAGAGTCAGAGAAACCATTTTTCTATCCTTAAATCCTATGTGACAGATCCTCTCTCTCTCATAACTCCTGTGAATCCCCTCCTCATTCAGACCCAGTAATTCCCCATTCATTTGATTCCAAGGCAATATCTAGTCCAAAATTATTCAGTCAAACATTCACCCCCCTAATTCTCCTTGTGTAGATCTCATTCATGTCCCTGTCGGCATGTCCCCCTGTAAGACTCACCTTGTCCGAATGGTGAAATTGGCAAAATTGCTTGTGAATGGTGAATGGTGAATGGTATATCATTATTGTCTTCACATGATTCTTCATGTCCAGGGAGACGTTCCTTGTGTACTAAAATCTCTCTAGTGCCATCCAATGTATGATTAAGTCCTATATATCTAGAATCATTGCTGGCTGAACTTACAGCTCAAGCTCATCAGATAGTAGATAGAGGTTGACTTTGGATATTAGCTATTAAGGATTGGTAGCCTGTTTTAGCTGAGATACATGGAAGGTGGGGAGAATTTTCGAATGTAGTTATTGAATCGTGGCTTGGAGCTTTTGACCCCAAAAAAATGCTATAATAGAATATAGGTTAGTGGGGTGACAAAATAAATAGTTTATACTATATGGACTTTAATGTAAACGAAGGTGGGAGGAAAGAACAGAGGTTGAGCTTGCCGTGAAAGGCGTATTCGCCAGATCAGGCCAGAAATGATGCTGGTGGCCAATGCTTTTCTGTCACAGTTAATTTTAACTGAAGTATAAGTAAAAGAAGGTTCAATGTTTTTTGAAAAGCCAAAAATGCAACAACTGAATCACAAGTCTCCATAGCATACAAAACATTATCCCCACTGTTGCAGCACTTGACTCCATAAATGCTTGCTATGATATAGATGTTTTAAACGTTATTTTAAGTTCAGTCTACAGCATTATAACTCTGCAATATACAGGGTCCTTTGTAATCATTACCAATACCTAAAATACAAGAACACCTACCTCTATATTTTGGATCATAGATGTCAATTAATTTAAATTTAATGCCATGTCGGTGCATAGTTCGAGCAATTCATTTAGCTGGGTACAGAGTTTCTTCGGTGACATGTAAACGACTTTAATTTAAATTTGTTGAGAAGCATGTTGACCTTGAGCATCCCGGTTGTAATTTGTCATACCACTTTTTCCATGCTTTATAGGTCCTTATAATTTGGTTCACATGTTTACCCTTTTTTCTCTTTGCTTTCATCACACTAATTTATATTATGAAGTACGGAAATAATTTAAACCCCTTGATGGCAGTTGTCTGTAATTTGGCATAAGCAAAGTTGTCTGTCCCTGATCGACTGATGACCTTTGGTTACTTGTGATGGAAACTTCTTCCATTGGGCTCATTTATAAAGTTGATTATGTATGTTTAAATCACCAAATCCTTGTTTAACTGTGTATTTGGAAATTTCAAGCTCATTTATTTTGCACTCTTGTTTTCAAAATGACAAAAATGAGAACATATATTCATTAGTTTGAGCAAAATTGTAGGCATTGTGGCCATGGGTATTTGAACTACAAATAATTTCGACCATGTTGTAAAAATGTTTGTGTTGCACTGTCTTTGGTTTTGATAGTTATTGCTGGCCATTGATCTTAAAATTTCTATAATGTTTGCAATTAGTGATCAGAGTTGAGTCTTGTTTCAGAAGAGATTTTATCCTTAAATGATATGGAGCTCTTGTTTTTGGTGCAGGGTGTATGGCGGCTTTGGATGCAGAACATTTCCTGCAAGGGATTGGTTTACAACAGGATAAGAGTGATTGACTAGATACTAGAGGGTGTTCAGAGCTCAGAAGATGCTTAATTAGAAGCAATGTTTGATTTTCAAAGAAGATTGGAAACAGATCTTTATGTACCCCACTAGAATCTTTATTTGTTCGTATTGTTATTCAAAATTTGATGGCAGAGATAGACTTGCATTATTTTAGAAACTGAAGCTCACAGACATATTATTTGTGCAGATTGATTGCATACTTCTGGAAATGAGAGTTTTTTTAGTAGCGATGGTTTTTTAGGAATGAGAGCGCGAACAAATGTGCCTAAGAGCATTAATAATGGTGGTATTAAGAGCATGGTGGTACTATCATACGAGTCTTTAAGTGGATCTTGTGTGGTTTCTATATCACCAATATCTTATATATCATTATATTTTATCAAAGTTTATTTATTTTAATGTAATTTATATGTGATTATTTTACATAAGTGAAGAGAGAGGTGATTATATAAGTTGTGGTCTCTTTTAGGGACCTGTTTTTTCCCATCTCCTAATGGGGTAAGAGTACTTAATAAGGGGAGGTGAAACTCTGATAGGGATGCTCTTAGATATTTGTTTCCTTAATGTTTAAGGTGGTCCAACAATGTACAAGACGAAATATTTGTTTTCACGTCAAATAATACTATTCGCACTTGATTATCAATTATACCATGTCATGTACCTTAGTTTTCACCTAACTACCAGTGCCATGAGAGTTTCAAAGGTTCCAATCAAAATTAGATACCAAACACAAAATCACGTTAAACATATTGTTAAATTCTTATGGAAATGTTGAGCCTTTGATTTGTGGAGATGTTTGCCGCACCAACTGACGACGGAAAAGTATTATTTTTTTTTACTTTTTTTACTTCATTTTTATTAATAACATAGTATTTTGTTGGAGTTGAAATTGAACTTCCAACTTTCTTATCGCTTCACTCCAACCATCAAATTAGCTTTAGTATTTTGCTAACTATGTTAATATTTTGTTTCGACAATATGATAGTAACACATGAGAATGATATGTTATCTAGCTAGACCATTTAAAGAGAAAAAGAAACTACAATGCAAAAGTCAATCGAATTCATTGAATCACGAGCAAAAGTGATGTTGGTTTTCTGGTGGTAGCAATTTTATAGCGAAGTCTATCATTTAGATCTATCTCTAGTGGTCTCAATAATTATAAGAAAATAGAATGAAAGTTTTACTCAATGTTAGACTTTTTTCCATCAACAAATGAACATAGTTACTTGTTTATATTATATCAACAAACCTTTTTAGTTCTTATATTCGAGGTGAGACGAAGAATTGCAAATTTTCGAACGATTCATATTTTGCTTACATTGCCCGTTCTATCTACAACGATCATATTATTAATTTTTTTCTTTTATATATAAAAAATTAGCCTGAGAAAATAAAACCACAATTATAAAACTCAACCTGCAACAATAACTAGTAGGATATTAAAATTATTACAACTAATCACAACTATGCTAATTATTATTCGCATCTATATATATATATATAAAAATAAATAAATAGATAGATGTTGATATGCGTCACGGTCATGCATTGAATTTATCCGTCCAAATATATCGTATAGGTTAAATACTAATCAATGAATAATATAAATAAGTAGCCGTCTTAGCTCAGCTGGTAGAGCGCGTGGCTTTTAACCACGTGGTCGTGGGTTCGATTCCCACAGACGGCGATTATTAATTATTTTTTTAATTATTTGTTTCTGAAATATTTTCTAATTTCATATATTTTTTAATTATAAACTCTCAAACCATTTTTCTAATTTTTTCTTCAATGTCTTTTTTAACCTAAATCTTTTATATTTAATTTCTTAAAAAAGTTAGTACAATTGATTAAATTTTTATGAGTTTAATTTTAAAATCAAATAGAAAATAATTCACATCATATGCATTATTAATTTATTATTCTTATTCTTGCGTACATGTTTCAGTTTAGTACTATCATGTTTATTTTCAAAACATCTCATTCAAATATTTCTCATTTAAAAATTACAAATTAACAACTAAGTAATGGAGATTACAACACAATTAAGAATACAGACAAAAACACACGCTAAAATTGTACCACATCTTTGAGGTTCAGATGAGAACTCAAGACAAGTACAACACTAATGATTATTCTTTTTTTAAAAAAAGGAATCAAACTAAGTCTTATTTAATTCCTTCTGTACAACTTCAGAAATATATTGATCCCCCACATGGACCATATATTTATGAAGTCTAGTTTGCAGGCCACTAATTAATGCCCTTTTGAAAATAATTTATACATTGGAATTCATTTTCCTGTATTATTCTAGATGATACATGCAAGTTTATCTCACAGTTGTGGTATTGTGATATGGCCAGCTCATGAAGCAATTTTGGTAACATCTCTACTAGATCTGTTGTATTTCATGTGGCTTTTAACAAGCTGACCAGCTGCAATTGCAGACATGAGTGAAAGCTCTCCGGCAAGGACTGAACCAGCTACTATAGTTGCCAGTTGCCTAGAATTTGATCCTGGAGACTCTTTACTAGCACCCTTAACACCAAGTAAATTTAGACAAGCTGATTGAGATGCAAGCTGTGTGCCCCCTCCAACTGTGCCCACCTGCATATCATTAAACATCACATAAATAAACCAAACACATAATAATAGTCTTGACATGTCAAATTTCAAAATCTAATAACTACATATAGAACAATATGAAATCCCTTAATTTTAAGAGACAAGGGAGTTTAAAACTAGACGTGGATTGAACAAACTGTGGGCTGCTTTATAAAAAATTGACTACCAAGATCTAAAACATACATATAATGACAAATTAGAAATTAATGAAAAAGTCTAAGTCTATGTTTGATTATCACGATGAGTTGAAAGAATCAACTTGGAATCACATTGAACTACTGTGATTTTGCAAAATTGCAAAAGGTAGAAGTTGAACATATTCCCAAGGCAGGGAGTAAAGACCTTATGCAACAAAGTCTGTTTCTCTCAACACCTGGCGAATAAGCATGTTCTGTACTAATGATAATAATTGTTTTATAAAAATAATGCACGATAGACAAAAAAACATACATTGCAGGTGAAAGGATCAATTCAGAAATAAACTAGTCTTGGATAAATATTTATGGCACTGAATATTACTCTGACTGTCTTGTAGACACAGTTATACTATTTCTAATGATATAGGACCATACACCGAATCCTTATCACGTGACTCACCAATAATATAGCTGAATACATAATTACTTGTCTGCAAGGGTATTTACTAAGTTGTTGCCATTTTAAAAAATTACAATAAATTACGTGTTAAAAACACCCTTTGACCTAGACCGACCCGATGTATTTTAGGATTGGATTGAGCCCTAAAATGTGTGGTCCGATAAAATAGTATTGTCAATTAGCGGCACTATAATAGTATTGTCAATTACGAATGATATTTATTGTAAGATAATTATTTTGTTGTTAAAGTGATGGTTATTGTAAGACGGATGAAATATATTCTTAAAAATTAGAGATAATCAATGTAACAACCATTCAACAAGTGAGTAATTATACCTCAATGGAAGGCATAGTGACAGAGATATGAAGATCCTTCCCATCATTCACAGCTTCCATCATGGTAATACAATGAGAACTCTCAACGTTCTGAGCAGGATCCTGACCAGTAGCCAAGTAAATAGCAGAAACAATATTACTAGCATGTGCATTAAACCCACCAAGAGCACCAGCCATAGCAGAACCAGTAAGGTTCTTTAGCATGTTAAGCTCAATCAAAGCTTCCACACTAGTCTTCAACACTTTCTTCACCACCTCTTCCTTAATTACAGCCTCACACACTACAGATTTTCCACGCCCTTCAATCCAATTCACTGCCGCAGCTTTCTTGTCCGAACAAAAGTTTCCTAATATAACCAAAACACATTCATTTCATTACATCACAATTTTAGCATAAACTTTGACCATACTATATCAAATATGCTACATATAATTAAAAACAAAGTTAGTAATTAAGTGATGTGATGTTTACCTGATATACCAATAACATCCATATCAGGAAAATCGGTTTGAAGAAAATCAAGCACGTTTTGTACACCTTTTGATACCATGTTCATCCCCATAGCATCACCAGTGGAACAAGTGAATCTAATATATAAATTCTTTCCTGCTATAGTAGCTTTAATATTCTGTAATCTCGCAAACCTACTTGACCTGAATATCCAAAACAAAATCAATTATCAAAATTAGTAACAATAATAATTTCAATAAAATAAAATACTAAAAGTATGTTTGGTATTGCAGTGACATAGAAATAGAAGATTAATTATTACCTGTTGAAGGTAAGAGCGAGGGAATCAAAATTTTGAGGATCTTCTAAAAAGAACTTTAACTGAGAAGCTCTTTTGGCTGAGTTAAATCTTACGACGGGGGCTCTAGTCATGCCGTCACGGAGGACTACGGCGGAAGCACCACCGGAAAGGCTAATAGCTTTAAAGCCTCTGTTAGTGCTTGCAACCAAACAACCTTCGGTAGTTGCCATCGGAACAGTAAACTCGTTACCGTCGAGCAACAAAGGACCGGCAACTCCCACCGGAATTTGAATAAACCCTATCGGCATCTCACAGCACTGTCCTAATATAGAATCGTAGTCAAAACCTTCCATCGGTAAATCCTCAAGTGACTTTCCGGTAACTCTTTGTACCGCTTCGTGTCGAATCGCCGCCGCACGCCGGCAATCTCCGAGTTTCGATTCGAGCGAGTAAGAAGGAATCGAACCTGACACCACCGCTTGGACAATATCCTCGTCCTCCAGGGAAAGTTGAGCCGGCGGAGGCGCAACTTCCTCTTTGGAGATTTTCTGTGGCAGTGAAGGTAGCTCCGGCGCAACGCCGACGAGGCAAGTGCCTACGTTTTTTGAAATATCGGATTCATCTTCTTCGTCGTAATGAACCGCGCGAGAAGCGGCGAAAGGATGAAGGATGAAACCAATGCCGAAGAAAGCCATAAGGTAGATAACGGAAGCGATGAGGGAAATAACAGCAACAACCTCGGAGAGCGTGAGGACGTGGAGAGGTGTAGAGGTTCGGATCTTCTCACGCCACCGGTGAAGAAGAAAATACGCGACGGAGAAGAAAAGGCCAAAGAAAACCGCGTTTGTTAAGTAGAGTGATGGTTGTGACTGTGAATCCTGTTTTTGAATCTTCATTTTTGAAGATTCGCCGGAGGGGTCAGAACGGACGACGGCGTTTACATTTCGCCGGTGAACGTCCATTTCTCTCCGGTTAAGTTTTGAAATTTAAAATACAAAAATGGAAAATGAGTGTAAGGAAAAAATGAGAGAAGGAAAAGAGAGAAGGAATTGTTAGTTTTGTTTATGGGATGATTGGTTGAAAGAAAATGCGAGGATTTAGAAGGTTTTTTATAGAGTTAGGGAGGGAAATGCGAACGACCATTGCACACGCGTACGGCATGTCGTTTCATCCTTCACTTGCTCTACTTACAATTAGTCAATTACTAGCGTACTAAGTTAAACGTGTTAGAAAAAGGATTATTTAAATTATAAAGTTTAATCAGAAAAACGATATTGTAACTTATAGTGTTCAATTATATAGAAATTTGATTTAATTTTTATAAACTATAAATAAACTTTAAAATAAAATTATATCAAATCAAGTCAATAAAAATATACAATTCAAATAATATTAAAATATTAAATTATTATACATCAGTGTTAATGATTAAAAAATATATATCATCTGTATTTATGATTGTTATTGTAATGTTAATAAATATTTAAACCAAAATTAAACTTGCAAATACTACATACAATAATAAATTGATACAAATTCCTGACATATTTTAGATAAATTTTATAATTAAATAAAATATAATAACTGATAATTAATTTGTGTAAATCACACGTTAATATGAGTATAGATCAAATTATACATTCATTCAATATAATGATGTCGCATAAATATTTTTTAAAATCAGCTGTTAGATTAAAAGTTAACATCATATAGATTATGTCAATAAATTTTGAATATTAATTTATAATCGTTTTTTATATCATCAAAATTTATTAAAATCAACATCAACAGTGTAATTATATATAATATTAATTTTGACGTATTTTAATTATGTTATTAAATAAATGTAATTTTTAAACTATGTATAATTTGATATTATATATATATATATATAATATTAACTTCTTTCTTCAATCTATGCTAAAC
>JBBPBQ010020322.1:6982148-6993367 GCA_037974755.1 Cicer yamashitae | reverse complement strand
GAAAATAATAGTTGTTAACATATACATCTATATCTTTACATCTAATAAAGGAGATAAAAGAATTTAGTGTAGCCTACTAGTTATAATACCAGAATTATCCTCAATAATTTTTTTTAAAAGTATTATTCGGTAACTTATAAAATAACTGTATAAAAACGTCAACCAAATTAATATATATTAATAAAATTTATAATTATACTTATTTAATTTCACTTATTTTATTTAAAATCAAAATAAAAATTACACAAAAATTACTATTCAAAATTAACATATATTAATTAACACAATACAAAATAGATAAACGGATACGAGACGTACGTAATTACATTCATTAATCAACATAAATGGGGAAATAAACTTATGCATATATAAGATGTTTTATTATTCAACAATTGGATATATAACAAAAACCATAATGTATATATACCAACATATAATTCTGGTATAGCAACCAAAACTTTTAGGAGGGTTAGCAATAAATTACATTATGTAAAAAATGTTCATCAATTTTTTTGTGAAAATACATTACTGTGTTACATTTGAATTGTCCAAATTATTGTGTTATATAGCATCTGAAATATCTAATACATTGTGTTACATCACATTTAAAAGTTGGACAATGCAAATGTATAATACAATAATATTTTTGCACAAAAATTCTGACAAACATTTTTGACATAATATAATTTGATGTTAATCTTCTCAATTTTTTTGAATTGTCTAACTTTTATATCATGTAAATAATTGTCAATTTTTTCTAAGAGTGTTAGTATACAGTCAATCTATTGTGTTACATTCATCAAAAATATTACATGGACATTCTTAGAGAATTTTATCTTGATACATTCGTATAAAATATTATTCACACATGACATCTAAAATTTTAAAAATGGTTACATGCAATATGAAAATTCATTAATAAATTATTTATCAATATTCTCTAAATCTTGAGAGAAGCTCTAACTGATCCTAGTAAATCTCTAAGACACGTCTGATTCATTAAAATATAATTTATTAATTAGATCTATCTATAATTTATTAATTAGAACTATCTATGATATCGTGCATGAATTGTGTAGTCTGACAGCAACCAAATGATTTGGTAAGTAGTATGCGATGTGAATTGTGATCTCCATTACATCTCCTGCAAACGTGGAACTGGTCGAGTCATATATGACTTAATTAGAAATCATTAATGAACTTAATGAGATTTTATTGTTCTCTTGCCAGCTAAGCATAACATGATGTAAGAGTTAGTTTTTTGATATAGACATTTGGCTTAGCCAATAAGTTCGGTGTGAGTATACATAACATCAAAAACCAGTTAGGAGAAATGCACAAACAAAAAATAAATATAGTACCTGCCAATTTGTCCCAATTGTTTGTATCAAGAGTGGAATAGAAGAAAACCACGTTATTTTTTGTGGTTTAAAGTGTGATAATAGGATACGTGTTTGTCTACTATTTCTATGACTTCTAACGTTCAAACAAAAATGTTTTGGTTGGCATAACCATTTTATCTTCACGACAAATTTTAATTTATTTATGGAGTATTTTGAGATTAAGTTCCTTTGGTAGAGGGTAACCCATGGTAACTAGATAAGAGGTTTGGTTTTAAAGTCTCTTACAAATTAAGGAATTCATTTATGTTAACAACGATGGACTTATTAATAGAAGTTGCTGAAGGATCGTTGGAAGAAATATTAATATTTAGTATCTGACATGTCTTATCTCTGAGTGAAGAAACGTATAAAAAATTAAAAAATTATGTAATAACATAAATTAGAATAAAAACATGAAGATTATATAATTAAAAAAAATAGTGAATACACTTTTTTTTTTCTTCTTTTTGTCAACTATGCGAAAACATTTCTGAATCATTTTATTTGGAGAATTCTGATATCAAACTCAAACATTTCAATTTTAGGAACAATAAGGCCAATAAATGAGTAAACGTTGTATAATAGTTGGGCCTATCCGTAAAGAAACCAAAAAAACATGTAAGTATATAGAATTGGATTTCCTATCCCACATTTTAGAAAATTAGTTTTTGTACCCCCACAATTTGTTTTGTACCCCCATTTTAAATTTTTTGAGTAAAAGTACTAAAATAACCCTCAAATTTCAGTAAAATCCAAACACATTCCTCATACCCCCTCATTCTGAAATTTCCGAAAAAATTTTCACCGGAAATTTCATTTTTGAAATTTCCGGTATTGACTCATAACTACCGAAAATTTCAAATTTCCGGTATTAAAATTTATTAAATTATTTAAAAAATAAAAATACTAATAATAAATAAAAATAAAATACATTAATAAATTATAAATTATAATTATAATTAAAAATGATTATAATTAAAATGATTAAATTATATTATAAACTTTAATAATATTATTAATATTAATAATAATAAAAAGAAAATTATATTAATAAAATAAAATAAAAATATATTAAATTAAATTGAAGAAACAAGATGCGGTTGACTAAATGTGCCTAAACAACTAACGTGTTATATTATTTTAACAAGTCTCTCCTATTTTGTAGATAAATTTTAAATATTTTAACAACTATCTCCTGTTTTGCAGATAAACATAATAAATAAAAATTAATAATTATAATAATAATAAAATCAAATAAAATACATCAAAGAACGGTTGACTATGCCAAAACAAATAACGTATTCCTAATATTTTGCCGATAAAATAGCAACACAATTTTATTTTGTTAACAACTCCCTCCTATTTTTATTCCGATCTAATAAATAATAATAGGAAAATTAAAATATTGTTAATTTAATTTACAAAATAATAATAAATTTTTAAAAAATCAAAATACATTTAATAGAAAAATAGGAAGGTGCGTCCAAGAAAAATACATTAAATTAAATTAAAAAAAAAATACAAACCGGATTTTTGAAATTTTCGGTCAAGAAAAAGTAACTACCGGAAATTTCAAAATTTTGAAATTTTCTGTAATATAAATAACGTATCGGAAATTTGTTGAAGAAATTTCCGGTAGTACAATTTGTTAACCGGAAATTTAGTAATTTTGAAATTTCCGGTAGTTATAAATTATGTACCGGATTTTTTGGAGAAAATAATTATGTACCGGAAATTTGGTTGAGGGTGAGATTTTAGAGTAAATTTTTTTTACCATTTACTGATTGAAAATAAAGGGGTATTTTTGGGTTTTTAACAAATTGTGGGGGTACAACCCAAATTGAAGGGGTACAAAAACTAATTTTTCACATTTTAACTTCTACTCTTATATTTTATCATTTTTTATATGAACTTCTAAAAATATCTTTGTAAAAAATACAAAAATTTAAACAAAATCAGCCTATATTTTGTAGCCTCACATTTATTTTTTTTTTTTACGTACTGAAAATTTGTTTTTGAAATTTCTAGTATACAAAATTATTTGTCAATTTTTTTTACATATCGAAAATTGAGTTTCCAAAATTTCTTATATGTAATTTTTTTTAGTTTTTTACACATACAGGAATTTTTTTTTTGAAATTTTCGCTATATAAATTTTTTTCTCAATTTCTTACGTCAAAAGACAACACAAATTCAAAGTCACATAAAATTAAAAAGGATAAATTCACTAACAAACTCATAACATCCAAATTAATAACGACAAATGGCTACAAATGTTTTGACATAATCAAAATAAAAAAAAAGTACTCATGCATCACGGTTGACAAGTCGCACATTTTCCTGCCAATAGGAAGTTTGCAAGATGCTTGATTTCATCAAGACCTGCATTGAAAGGGTGGGGTCAAGGTGATCCCTGTCTGCACAGTAGAGTGAATGACGAAAGAATCAACTTTAAATATAACATGAGTAAGAGATAAGTCACGAGCAACATGGATACTATATTTCAAGGTTGTGAGTTCGGTTGTCAATGTGTTGTTGGTGATAATTTTGGCATAAAAATATCTTGCCATTTTATCAAGATCATCAAGAATGATTCCTCCTATAAAGGTACTCGCATTCCTAGGAATATAAGAACCATCAATGTTGATTTTGTAGACATCAGGGGGTGGTTTCTCCCAATATGGATTAATGATTTTCTCTACCTCACTGCATGAAGCACCCGGATGTGCAATTTCGTTTTGAATTTCATGAGTATAGTTACAAATCATGAAAGATAATTGATTCCTCATACTAGACTCTTGATAAAAGACCAATTTATCTCTATCTTTACATAAAGCTTATCTGTACAAAATCTTTATCTGCTATCCTTCGAACCATAATGTTTGTTTGGTTTGATTTACCGAGAGGATGGGCGCAATAGGATGCTGATCTAGTACAACATGTGATTGTTAATGTTGTACGATAGGCTTTTGGTAACAAGACATCCTCCTATATAGTAGGATGAACTTGGTAACAAGATGTCTTTGGTTATTGTGTAGTTGACTACTTGCATGTGTCAATCTTAAAGTTGTGATATTTTTTAGTAAGAACTTCATAATTGTAATAAATAATTAAAGTTGGCTTTTGACGAAGATTAAACTTCATAGTTCTCGTTTCAGTCCTTTAATCAGTCTTCCAAATTCTGAAACAATAAAACTCAACTGACTTTTTCGTTAAAAAATTCTTATACTTTGGCATGAAGCATTTGCTATAACCAATAATTTATATCTAATGAATAACTCTTCACAACAGGGTACTCCGGCTACCTTCTCTGGGAGTTGAGTATTAGCAATGAGGTTTTTGTTGAGAAGGTATACAACCTACCTAATTCTCATGCATCTTTTTAATGCATGCATTATCATAAAATCCTACTGTTGAGGTGTTTGATCTAAAGAGTTGGACTTTGATTTAGTCTTTAATATGCATTGATAATGTTTCTGTTTAGTTTGTTGAGCAATCAATGGAGCAATTTAGTAACCAATTGTCAATTGTGGCTGATTAAATTATTGCTGCTGCTTGTTAATAATACATATGCTTCTTTGTCATTAGTTCTCTTATATGCCATTTCGTTCTGTTATTGCATCATTTCTTTAGTTCTTATTTCCATTTACGTGTCGGAAAATGGCTGTTAAATCAGTTTAGTATCTTGTTGCAGAGTTTCTATCATTCCTCTTTTAACTGCTTGAAAAAGCAATTTTTAAATTGGTTTAGTATTATATGTGATTGAAGGGGAAAACACTCTTGTTGCGCAGTTTATATGATTCCTCTTATATGTGATATCCAAGTCGGTTTCATTTATTTGATTATTTGTCTCAATTGCATGTGTTATTATGATCCAACTGTGAGTAGGTAATTCAAGTTTCTTCTGCTGATTCTGTTGGATTGTGTTTGAATGATGTAATAGTTCAGTGTGATGGAAAAACAGTTCACAGTTTCTTTGAGGTATATTCTATTTATCAATATAATTTATTTTTATATGTTTACCTACCAATGTCATTCTCAAGAGATTATTTTTCTTTTTCTTATATTCTATTGGTGGAAAAACAGTTCACAGTTTCTTGGAGATATATTCTCTAGAGTAAATGGATTTGGATATTTTTGGAGATTGTAATAAAGGCATTCAATTCAAATTTATTGGATTTTCAGTAGTTTCCTTAAAACTTTTCTAATTTGACTTTATTGCTTCAGTCTATGGCTTTTGAAATTTTTTTTTTAGTTCTGTTCATCTTTATTATTTTTGAGTTGAACTAAAGTTTTTCGTATGATTTTATTGTTTTTCTCCCCTGCATATTTCAGTTTGTGGAGATGGTGTGGGATAAGAAGGTTATAGATGTATTGGAATTGTATGTGGTCCGAGTATATGAAAATGATCCCATACATATGAATATGGTGGTCGATGAAGTTGCTGCCGAAAAATTTAATCGGTATTGTGTCAATACAATGACTAATCAAAATACAATAATGTATATTGACCAGTTTCAATTAATATTTCCTGTTTGTGCTCATGATTTTTGTTTTCCTTTAATAGTTGGCCATTGGAATAGCGAAGCTGATGAGTTTCGGGCAGCAGCAGTTGCCTACTTACTTTTGTTTAATTTTATCCTCAAGGTGAAGTGCATACTGACTTCACCACTAAACAGACTTCAACTCTATAAAAATTGATAAATGACTGACGTATTTTATATATTTTTTGTGAATGTTTTGAAAAAATTATAAATCGGTGATTATTTATTAACAAATTGGATTTAAACACGCCTTTTTGTTTATTTTATTTTTATCAATTCTCTGATTTTAAAATAACTCATGAAACTAACGAGATTGATTGGTTCAATTATTCGATAATTCTCTATAATTATTCAATCTCCTTTTCACACTTAAAACCACCCATTTTTTTTATTTCATTGCAAGCTTTTAATTTTTTGAAATCTTTTTATGATGTCTATAAGATAGTTTGCATTACTATATTTGTGTTTTTTATTTATTTTAAGTGGTGTGCAACAACTGATCAAATTGACCTAGCTTTTGTTTCTTTTATATTTATTAAATCTCAATTTTAAGTTCTCACTTTTGTTCCCTTTCAGCATCCCTCCGTCGTTCAATGTTTGTGAATAGGTTGTCAGTTTTGAAATTATGTAATAGTAAACTCACCTAAAACAATCTCAGAACACGAATAGAAAAATGCAAGTTGCAAGTTTGGGTGGGTGTCAACAGAGATAGGTCTGTGAGTGTGAGGGTAAGAGTGAGAAATCCTATGTGTAAAATCTGCTAGAAGATCTAATGAGTGCATAGTGCAAACTTAATTCACTATTGCACCATTGAATAATTGATAAATATTGAGATTGTTAGGTTGAATATTGTATTTTGTAGTCAAACTTGTTAACATAATAAAATAGCGAACATATTTATTCTAGATGCATTTCAATTTTCATATTGTGCATTAAAGCAATTCATTGTACATAGATCACTTCAAAGTATCTTTATAGTGTGCATTAAACCAATTATTTATTGTACTGAATTGCTTATTTTATTCTCATTTTCATATGAAATTAAATTAAGGTATTAAATAATTAAATATTTTACTTTATTTCTTTTAATATTTAAGTCAGTTTTGGTATTCAAATTTTAAAAATAATCTTATAATTCATATACAAATAAGAGTTCAATTTCATTATATTACTTGAAAATATAAGGAAATATAAGTAAATAAATTGCCTTGTATTGATTTTTTTCAAAAAAAATTCAAAACATGGATTAAAAGTGAATAAAATAATGTTTTAGAGAGTAAAATGTTGAATTTTTTTTATAAAAATTAAAAATAAAATTTTATAGAGACTAAAATCTTATTTAATTTAGTTTACGACAATGATTTAATGTTGGCAAATTATTACAATTGATAAATGATTTAATGTTGGCAAATTGTTACAATTGATACACGTTAAAACCTCAAATATAATTTATTTTTTAACTGACTATATATTAATATTTGAAATGAGTATATATATATATTATAATTCTTCAAAAAAAAACTTTAAATTTTTTTCTATCCAACTAGATAATTCTATTGCAAAATCATTATATGTTGTTTATGAGAATTCAAGTATGTATCACGATTGAAATATTTTTTAATTATATACAAAATGTCTACGTATGTTCTCATGTTCTAAACAATTTCTCAATTTTGTCACTCCAAACTATAAACTCAAAAGAATGATTGTGTACAACAATGCGGTGAACTAGTATTTTAGTCCAACATCAAAAGTCAAATACATACATAATTAGCAAATAAGTCAAATACCATCAAAAGTCAAATAAGTCAAATAAATACATAAACAGACAAGGTAAAGTTAAGTCTTTCTATAGTGTAGATAAGCCATTTCTTCCTTTCTTTTGAATCCCTCGCATCCTATAAAAATTATAATGACGTAATTAACAATTTTATGAACAATATATCACATTTTTAAGAATTTTTTCTAACAGAAATTAACTAACCTTAGGTTGTTTCCCTTTCATAGGTTGTTTCCCTTTTGTTTCCCTTTCTAATTCACTTTAGAAGAATATTGAGTGATTGACATGCACTCTTTCAGCAATGTTACAATGTTACATGTACAACAATTTCGCCACCCTGTTACAACTAAGAGAGCTATGCCCCAATTTAGCATCATATAAACTATAGTACGTCGAACCAACCATCACGAACGTCGAACCATAATGTCGTTACGAACGTCGAACCATAATGTCGTCACGGACATCGAACCATAGGTTGTGTATGGTTGTTTCCCTTTCTTAGGTTGTTTCCCTTTCTTATTCACTTTAGAAGAATATTGAGTGATTGACATGCATTCTTTCAGCAATGTTACAATGTTACATGTACAACAATTTCGCCACCCTCTTATAACTAAGAGAGCTATGCCTCAATTTAGCTTCATATAAACTATAGGACATCGAACCATCACGGACGTCGAACCATAATGTCGTCACGAACGTCGAACCATAATGTCGTCACGGACTTCGCACCATAATGTCATCATGGTTATAGTATGGGCGCAAGTCATCGAACCATAATGTCGTCACGGACGTCGAACCATAATGTCGTCACGGTTATAGTGTGGGCGCAAGTCATCGAAGCATAATGTCGTCACGGTTATGATTGTATTTACAGAGAGTGTGCGCGCAAGTCTTCAAAAATACCTCATTCCCTTAGACCCATGTAAGAGGCCTTTAACAGTGTTTCACACGGAGAAATAGATCCATCCGTTGCAAATTTGGCGCTCTTGTGGACCCATGTAAGAGGCCTAGATCCATCCGTCGTCAATCATGCACTAATATAAACTATATACCTCTTACTAAGAGAACTATGCCCCAATTTAGCTTTATATAAATTATATCAGCATAAAATCTCCGTCATCTATACCATAATGTCGTCACGGTTATGATTGTATTTACACAGGAGTGTGGGCGCAAGTCATCAAAAATACCTTATTCCCTTCTATTCTCACGCAACGAAAACGCTGTAGCATATGATATAACATGAGAATCATCTACTGCACTAATCATCCTTAAGACCCATGTAAGAGGCTTCACCTTCTCACTTCTCACTTAATTTTAGAAGCTCAGAATCAGACCAAGAATCCTACATTTATTTCAAAATATCAGTGCAATAATAACATTAAACTTTAAGTTAAAATAAAATAGTTAACTACTACGACAGAAAAATAGACAAATGAGCTTGACTAGTTCGCATATAGCTCTTTCAAAACTCATTATTAACTAGTTGCATTATCATCACAATGCAAATCGATTGAGAGAAATAGAAAGGATATGAATATCGTTACATTACCATTGAAATCGTAGATTTGCAACGAGAAAACTGAACTGCAGGTTGAGTGAGTGCGGGATTTTCGAATTTCAGAATAGGGGCGAAGATGTAATCCTAATTATTCACAAAAAAACAACCATCAAATGTCAAATAAGTCAAATACCATCAAAAGTCAAATACATACATAATTAGCAAATAAGTCAAATACCATCAAAAATCAAATAAGTCAAATAAATACATAAACAGACAAGGTAAAGTTAAGTCTTTCTATATTGTAGATAAGCCCTTTCGTCCATTCTTTTGAATCCCTCGCATCCTATAAAAATTATAATGACATAATTAGCAATTTTATGAACAATGTATCACATTTTTAAGAATTTTTTTTAAAAGAAATTAACTAACAGTTCCCTTTCTGATTCACTTTAGAAGAATATTGAGTGATTAACATGCATTCTTTCAGCAATGTTACAATGTTACATATACAACAATTTCGCCACCCTCTAACAACTAAGAGAGCTATGCCCTTATTTAGCATCATATAAACTATAGTACGTCGAACCAACCATCACGGACGTCGAACCATAATGTCGTCACGGACGTCGAACCATAGGTTGTGTATGGTTGTTTCCCTTTCTTAGGTTGTTTCCCTTTCTGATTCACTTTAGAAGAATATTGAGTGATTGACATGCATTCTTTCAGCAATGTTACAATGTTAAATGTACAACAATTTCGCCACCCTCTTACAACTAAGAGAGCTATGCCCCAATTTAGCTTCATATAAACTATAGGACATCGAACCATTATGGACGTCGAACCATAATGTCGTCACGAATGTCGAACCATAATGTCGTCACGGACGTCGAACCATAATGTCATCATGGTTATAGTGTGGACGCAAGTCATCGAACCATAATGTCGTCACGGACGTCGAACAATAATGTCGTCACGGACGTCGAACCATAATGTCGTCACGGTTATAGTGTGGGCGCAAGTCATCGAAGCATAATGTCGTCACGGTTATGATTGTATATACAGAGAATGTGCGCGCAAGTCATCAAAAATACATCATTCCCTTAGACCCATGTAAGAGGCCTTTAACAGTGTTTCACACGGAGAAATAGATCCATCCGTTGCAAATTTGGCGCTCTTGTGGACCCATGTAAGAGGCCTAGATCCATCCGTCGTCAATCATGCACTAATATAAACTATATACCTCTTACTAAGAGAACTATGCCCCAATTTAGCTTTATATAAATTATATCAGCATAAAATCTCCGTCATCTATACCATAATGTCGTCACGGTTATGATTGTATTTACACAGCAGTGTGGGCGCAAGTCATCAAAAATACCTTATTCCCTTCTATTCTCACGCAACGAAAACGCTGTAGCATATGATATAACATGAGAATCATCTACTGCACTAATCATCCTTAACACCCATGTAAGAGGCTTCACCTTCTCACTTCTCACTTAATTTTAGAAGCTCAGAATCAGACCAAGAATCCTACATTTATTTCAAAATATCAGTGCAATAATAACATTAAACTTTAAGTTAAAATAAAATAGTTAACTACTACGACAGAAAAATAGACAAATGAGCTTGACTAGTTCGCATATAGCTCTTTCAAAACTCATTATTAACTAGTTGCATTATCATCACAATGCAAATCGATTGAGAGAAATAGAAAGGATATGAATATCGTTACATTACCATTGAAATCGTAGATTTGCAACGAGAAAACTGAACTGCAGGTTGAGTGAGTGCGGGATTTTCGAATTTCAGAATAGGGGCGAAGATGTAATCCTAATTATTCACAAAAAAACAACCATCAAATGTCAAATAAGTCAAATACCATCAAAAGTCAAATACATACATAATTAGCAAATAAGTCAAATACCATCAAAAATCAAATAAGTCAAATAAATACATAAACAGACAAGGTAAAGTTAAGTCTTTCTATATTGTAGATAAGCCCTTTC
>JBBPBQ010020322.1:6965819-6982138 GCA_037974755.1 Cicer yamashitae | reverse complement strand
TCGAACCATAATGTCGTCACGGACGTCGAACCATAATGTCGTCACGGTTATAGTGTGGGCGCAAGTCATCGAAGCATAATGTCGTCACGGTTATGATTGTATTTACAGAGAGTGTGCGCGCAAGTCTTCAAAAATACCTCATTCCCTTAGACCCATGTAAGAGGCCTTTAACAGTGTTTCACACGGAGAAATAGATCCATCCGTTGCAAATTTGGCGCTCTTGTGGACCCATGTAAGAGGCCTAGATCCATCCGTCGTCAATCATGCACTAATATAAACTATATACCTCTTACTAAGAGAACTATGCCCCAATTTAGCTTTATATATACTATATGAGCATAAAATCTCCGTCATCTACACCATAATGTCGTCACGGTTATGATTGTATTTACACAGGAGTATGGGCGCAAATCATCAAAAATACCTTATTCCCTTCTATTCTCACGCAATGAAAACGCTGTAGCATATGATATAACATGAGAATCATCTACTGCACTAATCATCCTTAAGACCCATGTAAGAGGCTTCACCTTCTCACTTCTCACTTAATTTTAGAAGCTCAGAATCAGACCAAGAATCCTACATTTATTTCAAAATATCAGTGCAATAATAACATTAAACTTTAAGTTAAAATAATATAGTTAACTACTTCCACAGAAAAATAGACAAATGAGTTTGACTAGTTCTCTTATAGCTCTTTCAAAACTCATTATTAACTAGTTGCATTATCATCACAATGCAAATCGATTGAGAGAAATAGAAAGGATATGAATATGGTTACGTTACCATTGAAATCGTAGATTTGCAACGAGAAAACTGAACTGCAGGTTGAGTGAGTGCGGGATTTTCGAATTTCAGAATAGGGGCGAAGATGTAATCCTAACTATTCACAAAAAAACAACCATCAAATGTCAAATAAGTCAAATACCATCAAAAGTCAAATACATACATAATTAGCAAATAAGTCAAATACCATCAAAAGTCAAATAAGTCAAATAAATACATAAACAGACAAGGTAAAGTTAAGTCTTTCTATAGTGTAGATAAGCCCTTTCTTCCTTTCTTTTGAATCCCTCGCATCCTATCAAAATTATAATGACGTATTTAACAATTTTATGAACAATGTATCACATGTTTAAGAATTTTTTCTAAAAGAAATAAACCAACCTTAGGTTGTTTCCCTTTCTTAGGTTGTTTCCCTTTCTGATTCACTTTAGAAGAATATTGAGTGATTGACATGCATTCTTTCAGCAATGTTACAATGTTACATGTACAACAATTTCGCCACCCTCTTACAACTAAGAGAGCTATGCCCCAATTTAGCATCATATAAACTATAGTACGTCGAACCAACCATCACGGACGTCGAACCATAATGTCGTCACGGACGTCGAACCGTAGGTTGTGTATGGTTGTTTCCCTTTCTTAGGTTGTTTCCCTTTCTGATTGACTTTAGAAGAATATTGAGTGATTGACATGCATTCTTTCAACAATGTTACAATGTTACATGTACAACAATTACGCCACCCTCTTACAACTAAGAGAGCTATGCCCCAATTTAGCTTCATATAAACTATAGGACATCGAACCATCACGGACGTCGAACCATAATGTCGTCACGAAAGTCGAACCATAATGTCGTCACGGACGTCGAACCATAATGTCGTCACGGACGTCGAACCATAATGTCGTCACGGTTATAGTGTGGGCGCAAGTCATCGAAGCATAATGTCGTCACGGTTATGATTGTATTTACAGAGAGTGTGCGCGCAAGTCTTCAAAAATACCTCATTCCCTTAGACCCATGTAAGAGGCCTTTAACAGTGTTTCACACGGAGAAATAGATCCATCCGTTGCAAATTTGGCGCTCTTGTGGACCCATGTAAGAGGCCTAGATCCATCCGTCGTCAATCATGCACTAATATAAACTATATACCTCTTACTAAGAGAACTATGCCCCAATTTAGCTTTATATATACTATATGAGCATAAAATCTCCGTCATCTACACCATAATGTCGTCACGGTTATGATTGTATTTACACAGGAGTATGGGCGCAAATCATCAAAAATACCTTATTCCCTTCTATTCTCACGCAATGAAAACGCTGTAGCATATGATATAACATGAGAATCATCTACTGCACTAATCAACCTTAAGACCCATGTAAGAGGCTTCACCTTCTCACTTCTCACTTAATTTTAGAAGCTCAGAATCAGACCAAGAATCCTACATTTATTTCAAAATATCAGTGCAATAATAACATTAAACTTTAAGTTAAAATAAAATAGTTAACTACTACGACAGAAAAATAGACAAATGAGCTTGACTAGTTCGCATATAGCTCTTTCAAAACTCATTATTAACTAGTTGCATTATCATCACAATGCAAATCGATTGAGAGAAATAGAAAGGATATGAATATCGTTACATTACCATTGAAATCGTAGATTTGCAACGAGAAAACTGAACTGCAGGTTGAGTGAGTGCGGGATTTTCGAATTTCAGAATAGGGGCGAAGATGTAATCCTAATTATTCACAAAAAAACAACCATCAAATGTCAAATAAGTCAAATACCATCAAAAGTCAAATACATACATAATTAGCAAATAAGTCAAATACCATCAAAAATCAAATAAGTCAAATAAATACATAAACAGACAAGGTAAAGTTAAGTCTTTCTATATTGTAGATAAGCCCTTTCTTCCATTCTTTTGAATCCCTCGCATCCTATAAAAATTATAATGACATAATTAGCAATTTTATGAACAATGTATCACATTTTTAAGAATTTTTTTTAAAAGAAATTAACTAACGTTTCCCTTTCTGATTCACTTTAGAAGAATATTGAGTGATTAACATGCATTCTTTCAGCAATGTTACAATGTTACATATACAACAATTTCGCCACCCTCTAACAACTAAGAGAGCTATGCCCTTATTTAGCATCATATAAACTATAGTACGTCGAACCAACCATCACGGACGTCGAACCATAATGTCGTCACGAACGTCGAACCATAATGTCGTCACGGACGTCGAACCATAGGTTGTGTATGGTTGTTTCCCTTTCTTAGGTTGTTTCCCTTTCTCATTCACTTTAGAAGAATATTGAGTGATTGACATGCATTCTTTCAGCAATGTTACAAAGTTAAATGTACAACAATTTCGCCACCCTCTTACAACTAAGAGAGCTATGCCCCAATTTAGCTTCATATAAACTATAGGACATCGAACCATTATGGACGTCGAACCATAATGTCGTCACGAATGTCGAACCATAATGTCGTCACGGACGTCGAACCATAATGTCATCATGGTTATAGTGTGGACGCAAGTCATCGAACCATAATGTCGTCACGGACGTCGAACAATAATGTCGTCACGGACGTCGAACCATAATGTCGTCACGGTTATAGTGTGGGCGCAAGTCATCGAAGCATAATGTCGTCACGGTTATGATTGTATATACAGAGAATGTGCGCGCAAGTCATCAAAAATACATCATTCCCTTAGACCCATGTAAGAGGCCTTTAACAGTGTTTCACACGGAGAAATAGATCCATCCGTTGCAAATTTGGCGCTCTTGTGGACCCATGTAAGAGGCCTAGATCCATCCGTCGTCAATCATGCACTAATATAAACTATATACCTCTTACTAAGAGAACTATGCCCCAATTTAGCTTTATATAAATTATATCAGCATAAAATCTCCGTCATCTATACCATAATGTCGTCACGGTTATGATTGTATTTACATAGGAGTGTGGGCGCAAGTCATCAAAAATACCTCATTCCCTTCTATTCTCACGCAATGAAAACGCTGTAGCATATGATATAACATGAGAATCATCTACTGCACTAATCATCCTTAAGACCCATGTAAGAGGCTTCACCTTCTCACTTCTCACTTAATTTTAGAAGCTCAGAATCAGACCAAGAATCCTACATTTATTTCAAAATATCAGTGCAATAATAACATTAAACTTTAAGTTAAAATAATATAGTTAACTACTTCCACAGAAAAATAGACAAATGAGTTTGACTAGTTCTCTTATAGCTCTTTCAAAACTCATTATTAACTAGTTGCATTATCATCACAATGCAAATCGATTGAGAGAAATAGAAAGGATATGAATATGGTTACGTTACCATTGAAATCGTAGATTTGCAACGAGAAAACTGAACTGCAGGTTGAGTGAGTGCGGGATTTTTGAATTTCAGAATAGGGGCGAAGATGTAATCCTAACTATTCACAAAAAAACAACCATCAAATGTCAAATAATAGTCAAATACCATCAAAAGTCAAATACATACATAATTAGCAAATAAGTCAAATACCATCAAAAGTCAAATAAGTCAAATAAATACATAAATAGACAAGGTAAAGTTAAGTCTTTCTATAGTGTAGATAAGCCCTTTCTTCCTTTCTTTTTAATCCCTCGCATCCTATCAAAATTATAATGACGTATTTAACAATTTTATGAACAATATATCACATGTTTAAGAATTTTTTCTAAAAGAAATTAACTAACCTTAGGTTGTTTCCCTTTCTTAGGTTGTTTCCCTTTCTGATTCACTTTAGAATAATATTGAGTGATTGACAAGCATTCTTTCAACAATGTTACAATGTTACATGTACAACAATTTCGCCACCCTCTTACAACTAAGAGATCTATGCCCCAATTTAGCATCATATAAACTATAGTACGTCGAACCAACCATCACGGACGTCAAACCATAATGTCGTCACGAACGTCGAACCATAATGTCGTCACGGACGTCGAACCATAGGCTGTGTATGGTTGTTTTCCCTTTCTGAGGTTGTTTTCCTTTCTTAGGTTGTTTCCCTTTCTGATTCACTTTAGAAGAATATTGAGTGATTGACATGCATTCTTTCAGCAATGTTACAATGTTACATGTACAACAATTTCGCCACCCTCTTACAACTAAGAGAGCTATGCCCCAATTTAGCATCATATAAACTATAGTACGTCGAACCAACCATCACGGACGTCGAACCATAATGTCGTCACGGACGTCGAACCGTAGGTTGTGTATGGTTGTTTCCCTTTCTTAGGTTGTTTCCCTTTCTGATTGACTTTAGAAGAATATTGAGTGATTGACATGCATTCTTTCAACAATGTTACAATGTTACATGTACAACAATTACGCCACCCTCTTACAACTAAGAGAGCTATGCCCCAATTTAGCTTCATATAAACTATAGGACATCGAACCATCACGGACGTCGAACCATAATGTCGTCACGAAAGTCGAACCATAATGTCGTCACGGACGTCGAACCATAATGTCGTCACGGACGTCGAACCATAATGTCGTCACGGTTATAGTGTGGGCGCAAGTCATCGAAGCATAATGTCGTCACGGTTATGATTGTATTTACAGAGAATGTGCGCGCAAGTCATCAAAAATACCTCATTCCCTTAGACCCATGTAAGAGGCCTTTAACAGTGTTTCACACGGAGAAATAGATCCATCCGTTGCAAATTTGGCGCTCTTGTGGACCCATGTAAGAGGCCTAGATCCATCCGTCGTCAATCATGCACTAATATAAACTATATACCTCTTACTAAGAGAACTATGCCCCAATTTAGCTTTATATATACTATATGAGCATAAAATCTCCGTCATCTACACCATAATGTCGTCACGGTTATGATTGTATTTACACAGGAGTATGGGCGCAAATCATCAAAAATACCTTATTCCCTTCTATTCTCACGCAATGAAAACGCTGTAGCATATGATATAACATGAGAATCATCTACTGCACTAATCATCCTTAAGACCCATGTAAGAGGCTTCACCTTCTCACTTCTCACTTAATTTTAGAAGCTCAGAATCAGACCAAGAATCCTACATTTATTTCAAAATATTAGTGCAATAATAACATTAAACTTTAAGTTAAAATAAAATAGTTAACTACTTCCACAGAAAAATAGACAAATGAGTTTGACTAGTTCTCTTATAGCTCTTTCAAAACTCATTATTAACTAGTTGCATTATCATCACAATGCAAATCGATTGAGAGAAATAGAAAGGATATGAATATGGTTACGTTACCATTGAAATCGTAGATTTGCAACGAGAAAACTGAACTGCAGGTTGAGTGAGTGCGGGATTTTCGAATTTCAGAATAGGGGCGAAGATGTAATCCTAACTATTCACAAAAAAACAACCATCAAATGTCAAATAAGTCAAATACCATCAAAAGTCAAATACATACATAATTAGCAAATAAGTCAAATACCATCAAAAGTCAAATAAGTCAAATAAATACATAAACAGACAAGGTAAAGTTAAGTCTTTCTATAGTGTAGATAAGCCCTTTCTTCCTTTCTTTTGAATCCCTCGCATCCTATCAAAATTATAATGACGTATTTAACAATTTTATGAACAATGTATCACATGTTTAAGAATTTTTTCTAAAAGAAATAAACCAACCTTAGGTTGTTTCCCTTTCTTAGGTTGTTTCCCTTTCTGATTCACTTTAGAAGAATATTGAGTGATTGACATGCATTCTTTCAGCAATGTTACAATGTTACATGTACAACAATTTCGCCACCCTCTTACAACTAAGAGAGCTATGCCCCAATTTAGCATCATATAAACTATAGTACGTCGAACCAACCATCACAGACGTCGAACCATAATGTCGTCACGGACGTCAAACCATAGGTTGTGTATGGTTGTTTCCCTTTCTTAGGTTGTTTCCCTTTCTGATTGACTTTAGAAGAATATTGAGTGATTGACATGCATTCTTTCAACAATGTTACAATGTTACATGTACAACAATTACGCCACCCTCTTACAACTAAGAGAGCTATGCCCCAATTTAGCTTCATATAAACTATAGGACATCGAACCATCACGGATGTCGAACCATAATGTCGTCACGGACGTCGAACCATAATGTCGTCACGAAAGTCGAACCATAATGTCGTCACGGACGTCGAACCATAATGTCGTCACGGACGTCGAACCATAATGTCGTCACGGACGTCGAACCATAATGTCGTCACGGTTATAGTGTGGGCGCAAGTCATCGAAGCATAATGTCGTCACGGTTATGATTGTATTTACAGAGAGTGTGCGCGCAAGTCTTCAAAAATACCTCATTCCCTTAGACCCATGTAAGAGGCCTTTAACAGTGTTTCACACGGAGAAATAGATCCATCCGTTGCAAATTTGGCGCTCTTGTGGACCCATGTAAGAGGCCTAGATCCATCCGTCGTCAATCATGCACTAATATAAACTATATACCTCTTACTAAGAGAACTATGCCCCAATTTAGCTTTATATATACTATATGAGCATAAAATCTCCGTCATCTACACCATAATGTCGTCACGGTTATGATTGTATTTACACAGGAGTATGGGCGCAAATCATCAAAAATACCTTATTCCCTTCTATTCTCACGCAATGAAAACGCTGTAGCATATGATATAACATGAGAATCATCTACTGCACTAATCAACCTTAAGACCCATGTAAGAGGCTTCACCTTCTCACTTCTCACTTAATTTTAGAAGCTCAGAATCAGACCAAGAATCCTACATTTATTTCAAAATATCAGTGCAATAATAACATTAAACTTTAAGTTAAAATAAAATAGTTAACTACTTCCACAGAAAAATAGACAAATGAGTTTGACTAGTTCTCTTATAGCTCTTTCAAAACTCATTATTAACTAGTTGCATTATCATCACAATGCAAATCGATTGAGAGAAATAGAAAGGATATGAATATGGTTACGTTACCATTGAAATCGTAGATTTGCAACGAGAAAACTGAACTGCAGGTTGAGTGAGTGCGGGATTTTCGAATTTCAGAATAGGGGCGAAGATGTAATCCTAACTATTCACAAAAAAACAACCATCAAATGTCAAATAAGTCAAATACCATCAAAAGTCAAATACATACATAATTAGCAAATAAGTCAAATACCATCAAAAGTCAAATAAGTCAAATAAATACATAAACAGACAAGGTAAAGTTAAGTCTTTCTATAGTGTAGATAAGCCCTTTCTTCCTTTCTTTTGAATCCCTCGCATCCTATCAAAATTATAATGACGTATTTAACAATTTTATGAACAATGTATCACATGTTTAAGAATTTTTTCTAAAAGAAATTAACTAACCTTAGGTTGTTTCCCTTTCTTAGGTTGTTTCCCTTTCTGATTCACTTTAGAAGAATATTGAGTGATTGACATGCATTCTTTCAGCAATGTTACAATGTTACATGTACAACAATTTCACCACCCTCTTACAACTAAGAGAGCTATGCCCCAATTTAGCTTCATATAAACTATAGGACATCGAACCATCACGGACGTCGAACCATAATGTCGTCACGAACGTCGAACCATAATGTCGTCACGGACGTCGAACCATAATGTCATCATGGTTATAGTGTGGGCGCAAGTCATCGAATCATAATGTCGTCACGGACGTCGAACAATAATGTCGTCACGGATGTCGAACCATAATGTCGTCACGGTTATAGTGTGGGCGCAAGTCATCGAAGCATAATGTCGTCACGGTTATGATTGTATTTACAGAGAGTGTGTGCGCAAGTCATCAAAAATAAAGATGATCATTAATATTTTGTTTTAATAGACAATGTCTATGATTTTTGAAATTTTAAATATTTTTTAAAACTAGTCTGAAGCATGATCCATGTTAGAATTTAGGCTTAAATATATGTTGGGTTCATCTAAATTAGTGCTATTTTGACATTTGTCCATGTAATCTTTATTTTTTTCAAATTTAATCATGTATATTCCAATTTGTTTTAAAATCATCTCTGTTGTTAGTGACTATTGAAAAATGTTGAGATAACAAATGGAGAAGGACCGAAAATAAAATAAAAATGGAAAGTTACAAAGACAAAAAAGCACACAAACTTACATATGAAGTAACAATGTCAATCATAAGGAGGGGGATTTGAATTGTAATTTGCTTTTTAAAAATTAATTTATGCTTTTAATTTAAAATAACTCAAGATTAATCTTGGTTTCAAAATAAATAAATAAATGCATAATGTTCTTGGTTAGTGAAGTTAAATGAAATAAATTATTTCTACGTGATATGTGCTAGTGAGTGAAAAATAATTAAAGATAAGGAGAATAAAATCACACGGTAATGTATCCTGGTTCACTCAAGGTGAGTTATGTCAAGTCCTCACAATTTGTGAGCTTTTCCACTAATGTGCTTGAACAAGAATGTTCTTGTTTTTCACATAAACTTTTTTGATCACTCTTGATCAGTTACAATGTTCACCTTTCGACCTTGAAATGATTTCTTACAATTATCTTTCAGTCTAGAAAGGAGTTTTACAAGTCACATTTTTAATCACAAAAAAGATTTTTACAAACCACTCACACTATCTTTAAGAATATAGTCTTGAGTTTGAGTTTCAAATGAAATATTGAAAGAATGTTGATGGATCAGAATCTACTTAACACTTGTTTGAGTTTGATTTTCAGCAGAAAACTCAGTAAAAATATCCTTTAATCTAGGGAAAGAGAAATGAAACTTTTGTTTGATTGAAGAGCTTTGATTTCTCTAGTATGATTGTTTTAGTGATTAAATGATTGAACTTGAAACTCTTGCTATTATCTTGACTTTGAGTTTCCTTTTATAGTGAAGGTTGATGACAACTCATGTAGCCGTTAATAATACAGTTGTTCAAATTGATCTTTCAATAGACATGTGTTCTATATTATCAAGAACGTTCCTGCATTATAATCAAAACGTTATTCGTTTATGTTTTGAGTGAGTATTGGACCGAGATCTTTTGACATTATTCCTCTTTTAGAAAAGATTAAAAAACTGTCTTTTGATGCTTAAGAAAATCTCCTCTTCAACCTTCATCGATTCCTTTTAGTCACATTGAAAGAATTCAACAACAACAATAATCACTCAATTTTTAGAAATATAAATGGTAGCGCCTGAAAATAATTGTCCAAAGAAAACACTTTAAAACCATTCACTAAAGAGTTTTTTTAAAGGGTTTTATAAAAGAGGTTATAGGCCTTGAAATAAAACACATTATATTATGACTCAAGTTCTCATAATAAATATGTAGAAAATACATTAGATGCAGAAAATATTACGCATCGGAAGAGCTACCTAATTCAATCGTAAAATTCATTTTGAAATGCTGCTTACAAACAAAAAAGATTATTTCAAAAACATGAGACTTTTAAGGGTCTCTTTGGGATCATCCTAAGTTTCTATTGTTTTTAGATTTGAAACTCAATTTCAAAACTAAAACACTTTCAATTAAAATAAGATTGAGTTTTTAATATCAAAATAGTTTTTCTTTAAATTCAACAAAAATATAAATTTTATAATTGTTGTTTTAGTTTTAAAATTAACATGTTATTATTACTACACATAAGCACCACTCCTACAGGTTGGAATAAGCCACTCAATGGAGCAATTTAGAAACCAATTGTTAATTGTGGCTGATTAAATTATTGCTACTGCTTGTTAATAATACATAAGCTTCTTTGTCATAAGTTCTCTTATATGCCATTTCGTTCTCTTATTGCATCATTTCTTTAGTTTTTATTTTCTTTTGCGTGTTGGAAAATGGTTGTTAAATTGGTTTAGTATTTTTGTGTGATTGAAGGGAAAAACGCTCTTGTTGCGCAGTTTGTATCATTCCTCTTTTAGCTGCTTGAAAAAGCATTTGTTTTTATGTTTGTTTGGATCTGTATGATACTCAGGTCGGTTTCATTTAATTGATTATTTGTCTCAATTTCACATCTTAATATGATCTAACTACGAGTAGGTAATTCAAGGTTCTTCTGCTGGTTTGCGTTTGAATGATGTAATAGTTCAGTGTGATGGAAAATGTTTGGAGGTATATTCTATTTATCTATATAATTTATTTTTATAAGTTTACCAATGTCATTCTCAAGAGATTATTTTTCTTTTTCTTATATTCTCTTGGTAGAAAAACAGTTCACAGTTTCTTGGAGATATATTCTCTTGAGTAAATGGATTTGGATATTTTTGGAGATTGTAATAAAGGCATTCAATTCAAATTTATTGGACTTTCAGTACTTTTCTTATTTGACTTTATTGCTTCAGTCTAGGGATTTTGAAAATGTTTTTTTTTTTTTAGTTATGTTCATCTTTATTATCTTTTAGAGTTGAACTAAAAGTTTTCGTATGATTTTGTTGTTTTTCTCTCTTGGCCATTTCAGTTTGTGGAGATGGTATGGGATAAGAAGGTTGGAGATGTATTGGAATTGTATGTGGTTCAAGGATATGAAAATGATCTCATACATATTAATATGGATGTGGAAGAAGTTGCTGCTGACAAATTTAATCGGTAAGTATTGTGCCAATACAATGACTAATCAAGATACAATAATGTATATTGACTAGTTTCAATTAATATTTCCTGTTGGATATTATGATTTTTGTTTTGCTTTAATAGTTGGCCACGCATATAGCGAAGCTGATGAGTTTCGGGCTGAAGTGCATACTGAGTACAACGCTATACAGACATCAACACTAAAAATTGATGAATGACTAAATTATTTTATATATTTTTTTTTGAATGTTTTGAAAAAATTATAAATCGTCAATTTATGTGGTTTACTAACAAATTGGATTTAAACATGCCTATTTGTTTCCTTTATTTTTATCAATTCTCTGATTTATTTTAAAAGAGCTCATGAAATTTAATGGATTGATTGGTTCAATTAATTGATAATTCTCTATAATTACTCAGTCTCCTTTTCATATTGAAAACCATCCATTTTTTTATTTATTTTGTTGGACGCTTTTAATTTTTGGAAATCTTTGTAACAACTAACCAAATTGGTCTACTAGTAAAAAGTGTATGATAATTGGCTTTTTTTTTTTAATATTTATCAATTCTCAAATATAGTTCCTCACTTTTGTTCCCTTTCAGCATCCCTATGTCGTTCAATGTCTGAATAGATTGTCAGTTTTGAAATTGTCAAATAATAAACTCATCTAAATTATTCAATGGCAAATAATAAACTCATCTAAATTATTCAATGGCAAATAATAAACTCATCTAAATTATTCAATGGCAGTAGCATGAACACAAAACACGCATAAAAAAATACTATGTGTCAAAAAGATAGATGAGTATAAGGGAAGAGTGAGAAATCCTATGGGTAAGTCCCACTAGAAGATCCGATGCAAACTTAATTCATTCTTGCACCGTAGATACAACTTTAATCACTAAACCGAAATTTCGGCTTTATAAATAAGTTACAAACAAATGTATATTATATATTACATAATACTTGTTGAAATATTATAACATACGCAATTAGATAAAATAAATATAGCACTCAGTTGTTATTACAACAGGAAATCAAAGGAACAATTTGATAAATATACAACAAATTTAATGATAGTAGAAGAAATTTTTAGTCATTTTATATATTTGAAAATAATTAAATTTGATTATAGTAAAAGAAAATTTAAAAAATATTACATTATTGAATGAACCGTAGGATAACTTGTTAGATGGAATTTGATTTGTTCTTTTTATATATATATATATATACACACACACGTGTATATATTCTTTACAATTAAAATTTTATAATAGGATTTTAATGGATTCATAATACAAGATTTAGAAATATTTTATAGATTTAAAATATTGAATGACAAAATATAATAAATAAATAAATTATAAGGTTCGAATAAACAAAAATAAAATCGTAAAATCTTTCTATAACAAAATACTTCTAGTTTTATGTTCTTCTAAGTAACATTTATTCACATATTTGTAACTATTATAATAGGCTTCCATAAATTAGTATTTTCTCGTTTCTACTCTTGGATTTTAACAATAGATTAATAATTATAATCTTTGTTAAGATTTCAAAGGACTAAATTAATTCTAAGCAATTATTGAAAACAAATTATTAATATGATCTTTATTAAGATTTCAAAGGACTAAATTAATTCTAAGCAATTATTGAAAACAAATTATTAATATGATGTTTGTTAAGATTTCAAAAGACTAAATTAATTCTAAGCAATTAGCGAAGACAAATGATTACTATGTATTATCTAACCTAATATTCCCAATTATTTTTATATTGAACCATATGTATTTTATCATCATAAACTTCTATGACGCATAGATAAATTCATAATTTATTTTGGTTTTGATGATCGTTACACTTATATGCAATATTTGCTTCTTTTAATGTTTTGTGCTTGATTATTGTTCTGAGTTGCCTTAATATTTAATTCACTTAAAATATGAGATGATTCATTTCATTTTTAAAACAAATTGTCCAAAATGATTTTATATATAGACAAAGATTGATCCTTTCGCAAACCGTAATGATCTTGGTTTGTCCAGAGTTGTTTTTATGAACCGAAATGATCTTATGTATACCAAAATGATGTTGTGTTGTTGTATATGATTACCTATCTTTAAATAGTAACTCAAAAGCAAAAGTTAAATAATAATACAATTTAGAATCATAATTAGAAATTAATTAACTTTATTTGAGTATCATCAAAATATTAATTTATGATTTTGCCTCAACAACGTAAAACAAATATATATATTTTATTTGACTACTTGCATCTGTCGATGTTAGAGTTGGAATATCTTTTATTAAGAAATTCGTAATTGCAATAAATGACTAGTGAAGATAAATAGTTTACATGTTTGAATATTATATCTTGCTATTATGTTTGAGTGATAGTTTTATTTGCAAAAAAACTCCAATATATACTTAAGATCAGTAGAAACTACCCATGCATATATATTTAAGGGTACTATATATATATATATATATGCATAAGGATAATGAGATGTTTCTCATATATGCTTCCAAAAGGATCATATTCATAATACTTATCAAGACGTTACGGATAAAATAAATAACAATATGACTATTTTATGGGTAAGGTTGTTATACACATTAATGATAAAAATTGTTATGTTTGAGTGATAGTCTAGTTAGCAAAAAACCAAAAAATAAAACATAATTGATTATAAGATTATTTGTGTATTTGAATTAATTTATTATTATAATAGAATACAATTTTTAAGTTTTTAAACTTTGTTGTAATTTTAAATTGTGAATTAAACAGTTTAATTGTTATTTATATTAAATAAAAAATTCATGTTTTTCATTAATCCATACCTTAATTTTCTTAAAATATTGTATCTCATGCTTGATATCTGATATCGTACATATACATCATTATAATTGATTGAAGTTATAAAAAATATTTACAATAATAATAGTGTGTATAAATTAAATATTTGAATTATGTTGTTGAATTTGTGGCCACATCCACCAATTTATTAAAATATGTCTCTTTTTTTCTTCTTTTGAGAGGAATTGACCAGATGGATTTAACTTAATATAGAAATGCAAAAGCGTAGCCCACATGAATTTTGATGGATTTCATTAACTAACTGCAAATATATATTAACCGATTTTGTATTAAAATTATATTATAATGCTTTTGACTTAACCTTCCAAAAAAATGCTTTTTTTTTTTAACATACTTAGCATAAAGCGTTATTCCTCTTTTAGAAAAGATTACAAACTGTCTTTTGATGCTTCAGAAAAATCTCCTCTTCAACCTTCATCGATTCCTTTTAGTCACATTGAAAGAATTCAACTATAGCAATAATCACTCAATTTTTAGAAATATAAATGGCAGCGCCTGAAAATAATTGTTCAAAGAGAACACTTTAAAACTAAATCTAAAGAGTTCTTTTAAAGGGTTTTATAAAAGATGTTATAGGCCTTAAAATAAAACACATTATATTATGACTCAAGTTCTCGTAATAAATATGTAGAAAATACATTGGATGCAGAAAATATTACACGTTGGAAGAGTTATCTAATTCAATTGTAAAATTCATTTTGAAATGCTGCCTTGTAAACCAAAAAGATTATTTTAGAAACATGAGACTGTTAAAGGTATTTTTGGATTTGAAACTCAATTTCAAAACTAAAAAAAACACTTTGGGTTAAAATAAGATTGAGTTTTTAATTTCAAAATAGTATATTTTTTTAAAATTCAACAAAAATATAGATTTTATAATTGTTGTTCTTATTTTAAAATTAACATGTCACTATAACTAGACATAAACACCACTCCTAGAGATAGAAATATGTTGGACTATGCCAAATTTTGCTTAAATATATCAAACTAACTTAAAAAAATTAAAATATGAGTCTAGTCATTATATGTCAAACCTTTTATTTTAAGTTTTAGTATTTAATAGTTTGGTATAACTTATTAGTCAATTAAAAATTATATTATGTATTAAAGTTTAAAAAAAAGATATTTTGTCGGTATCTAGAAAGACTATCATGACATCAACTTTTTATGTCGGTATCAACTTTTTATGGTATAACACATTTGTTGTATATATGAACACAATCGTCAAATTTATAGCATAATTGTTTTGAGAGAGACAAATAAGTATAGATGTGAGAAAGTTGGAACAAAAAATTAGGTTTCAAATTTATAATAAAGATTAGTTTATTACAGAAAACAAAGATTTATATATATATATATATATATATATTGAATTTCTCAATAAAAATTTAAACTCACGTATATCCTTTTAAAATAAGATAATAAATGTTTATCCATATAATTAATATTTTTAAATTTCTTCACATGCAAATTAGTTTGGACATTCAATTTATTACAATGTTTCGATTAGATTTTAATATTTTAAGACAATAATTAGAAAAAATTCTCAGAGTTAAAAGACTGCATGTGTAATTTAATATAGCTTAAAGATTAATAGTACTAAAAAATGTAACTTAAATTATCGTATAAAAAAATAAATTTAAAAAATTTAAGCGAAAATTAAATTAAATTTAATAAATTAAATATGTACTTTTGTCTTGAAGGAAATATGATACATTTAGCTCTAATGGAAAATAAAAATATGAGATTATTTATACGATGACTAAAATAAATCAAGAAAATAGCTCGAGAATAATCGACATCATGAACTTAATTTCGTTCATCGTATTATTTAATACTTCATATATTATTATGATTTCTTATCATGTCGTCATTATTTATTTATTTATTTATATCTTTAAATTTCAACTATTTTTTAGTAGTGTATTATGTCTCAGGATCCGAACAAGATTTTTTTTATATGTCTCTTTTTAAAAAAATTAATCAATATATTATATATTGAAATTTATATATTAAAAAAAAAAATTTATCATTTCCGTCCTGCGACTATATGAATGATGATTTTTTTTTTTTGTAGTGT
>JBBPBQ010020322.1:6919784-6965732 GCA_037974755.1 Cicer yamashitae | reverse complement strand
TTTGTAGTGTGCGACCTCAAAAAAAAAATCATTCTTCATGTAGTCACATGGTATAAATGCGACTTAGTGAAAAAAATAAAATATTTTGATATATAAATTTCAACGTAAAGTATATTGGTTAATTTAAAAAAAAAAAGATATATATGTGCAAAAATTACTCCAAACGAGGGTGCACAAACTATAATAATGCAAATAAGCGACAAATTTTATTGACAAAAAATAAAATTTCTCTTCAGTGACGAAAATTTAAACACAATTAGATTCAGACCCAATGGACACCCGCAAAAAAAATCCACCATTGGTAGGGCAAAAACTCGCATAATGGGTATGAACACGGGGACGGATAATTACTCACAAAATTAAGCGGGTATGAATGCGGGTACAGGTACTATAGTACCCACCCCACCCTGCATCCGCACTTATATAAATATATTATTTAATTAATTATTTATTTATTTATTTATTATATTAGTGTTTAGTTTAATTAATTGTTTTCTTTTATGTTTTAACATCTATTAATATCATTTGACCACTATAATATTTATAATCGAAAGATAAACGTTTGCAAACTTTTTAAGAATTTGATTATGATGAAAAAGTAAATAATTGTAACTTTATAACTAAAAGTTATGTCTTATAAATCGTGACTTTATAATGATACTTACATCTTCCTATCAATTGTTTTTACAAATCTCGAATAATATTGTCGTAGGATTTGCAACTTCATAAAGTATTATTATGAATATTTGAATATGTATTGTAACGAGTGTTCATTTGAAATATTTTGAGTTACAAAATATTTTGGTTTATAATATTTTATGATTGGATTTAAAATATTTGAATAATTTGTAAATTTAAACACAACAATATCATTTATTTATCGATCTATTTTAGTTAAAGCGTCGCTAATGGGTATGAGTACGGGTACTTAGGTTAAATGTATGGGTATTAAAGTTGATATTCAAGAGAGTACACAGGTATGGGTTTTTTTTAAACCGGGAGTATTGAGATGGATACTATAGCACCCTACCCAAATCCTATGCTACACTAATTTTTTTACTCTCATTCTTTAAGTTTTGTAAAAACTTGTTTCTTGGTGTTTAAGATTCACGTTCATTTTAAATTAAATTAATTATTTAAATAATATTGAAAAAGTTATGTTAAGATAAATTTATAATTTTTTAAAAAAATGGCTAAAAAAATAAATAAGTTGTTCAATGTGAATGTTTTGCTTTGATAAAAAATGTTATATGAATAAAAAATAGAGTTTAAAGAAATTTTTTTTGATAAATAATGTATGTTTTATAAATAAAAAATGGAGATGTAGAGAAAATTTTGTTTTGATTAAACAAATCTGTTTTATAAATAAATAGAATTAAGTTTGTTTAGAAAGCATAAAAAAATATTGGTTTATATAAAATAAATAAAAATAAAAATTTGATAATTAATACGGATGTCTTTATGTGTGATAGATGGAGTTGTTCTCATTGTTCATATTAAATATTATGTTGCTTAAAAATATCTTATCTTTGGAGTAATGTATTAGTTTATTTTAGCAAAGTTCCCTTGTCTGTAACTTTTGTATGTTTTTTTGCGGTCTTGGTCGCTGCGATTTTGACTATAAGAGTGGACAAAAAATGAGTGTGAACAAAAAATGATTGCTTAACTTTTTGGATGTTATTGATTGAGATGTATGGTTATGACAAAATTATTTGGTTTAACTGTATTGACTGAGAGTTTGTATTTTGATATGGTTGTATTTCATTTTTGTTTATGTTTGTATTTTGATATGGTTGTATTTCATTTTTGTTTATGTTCAGATTTCTTAAAAGGAATTATTTGCATTTCTGATTGTTATGTGGCTCTTTTTGACATCCTCTACAGCTTTATTAACCGTTGCTTTAGGGTGGCGCGCTAATAAATCTTTCAGTAATTAATATTACATTTTATTATGAAAATGGTTTTATTATCCTTTTTTTTTGCCTATAAACATATCTCACAAATGTTGTGAGCATTACAAAAGATATGGGTATGTTAATGTTGTATTTATCAATCTAATTTTATTGTTTAAATTTATTAATAGTGCATTCTTTAGTTGTTCAATTATTATGTAAGATACAAAATTGATCTTTTGATTCTTATATTCAATTAAGAGTAATTTTTGTGAAAAACTATTACACTTACCATTTCATCATTTTTGCGTTTTCTTCTATTTGTCGACTCACTTGTAACGTTCATTTGATGTTAAAGATAAAAAAAATAAAGTTTTTGAATATTGCTGAGATGAAATCCAAACAAATATTTTACATGAACTAAAACTGTTGTATTTACATTGACTAAAAACATATTTAAATGTTTGGTCCATGTTTCCTTTTGTCAATTAACATTTTTGTAACGTCCACTTGACGTTACGGACCAAAAATAAATTTTTCTGATATTACATGGAATAAAATCCAAACAAAAAATTTTATAGGACTAAAATTAAAAATTGTTATATTTACAGGGACCAAAAACATATTTAAACTATTATTTAATCATAGAAATATAAAGATTTATAAATATATATACTTTTTTATTTTCTTTATAAAATTTAAACTCATGTATAGCCTTTAAAACAAGGTAATAATGTTTATACACATAATCAATGTTTTTATCTTTCTTCACGTGAAAAGTAGTTTGTACATTCAATTTGTTGCGATGTTTCGATTAGATCTTAACATTTTAAGACAATAATTCGAGAAAATTTTTCAACTTAAAAAATTACATGCGTAATTTAATATAACTTAAAAGTTAATGATACAAAAGAATACAACTTAAATATCGTTCATCGTATTATTTAATAATTCAGTAGTAATTCAACTTTTTCTAGTAATGTATAATGTCAGGTAGTATAATTATCAGGATCCAAACGAGGTTACAAAACTATAATAAAGAGACAAATTTTATTAACAGAAAATGAATTTTTGTCTATAAATTATTGGTCAGAAATCCTTATTGACTAAATTTTAAACACCTATCCATGACACTACATTAATTTCTTTTACTCTTTCATTAGAGTTTCATCTTTGTCAATGCCTTCATCTTCAGATGTGTCTTCATTCCTTAATTTCTGCAAATACTTGTTTCTTGGTATTTATGATTCGCGTTTATTTTATATGTTTGTTATTTGTTTTTGTATTACGTTCCAATAATAAATAAAGATTCTATATTTTTAAAAAATGGCTAAAAATATAAATAAGTTGTTCAATATAAATGTTTTGATTTGATAGGAATAAAAAATAAAAAATAAAGTTTGAAGAAAAAAAAAGTTTCTTTGATAAATAATATATGTCTTATATAAATAACGATGAAGATGCAGAGAAAAATTTTGTTTTGATTAAACGAATCTGTTTTATAAAAAAATAAAAAAGTTAAGTTTGTTAAAAGAAGTATAAAAAAAATATTGTTTTATACAAAATAAATAAAAATATAAAAATATAAAAATTGATAATTATTACCGGTATCTTTATATGTGAGACCATTTTTTTTATTAATGCACAAGTTAAAAACAGTAATATAGAATCATTATTTATTGGTGAGACCTTTTTTTAATAATTGTTCAACTCACAATATAAAAAAACAACAAAAATTTTAAAAATAAAAAACTGTGTTCTCTAATAATAATAATAATAATAATAATAATAATAATAATAATAATAATAATAATAATAATAATATATAAGATAAGACTTCAATTTCATTTACAATGAAATAACAAGAGAGAGAAATATCACCAGTCTAATAGGCGGAGCTTCACATGGGTGTTTGCGGTGCAAATAGGCACGAAAGAGCATTAAAGTTTTATATTTATACTTTGTATTTAGAATAATCAAATCCTGAAAGATAGAAATGTGATTTAACATATAAATATGAATTTACATATGAACTTAATTGAATGTACACAATTAGTTAAAATTTATAAAAAAAAAGTATTTGTATTAAAAAAAAAATGAAAAATGAATAATTATTAAGTGTGTGATAAGGATGTGAAAACCAAATTTTATAAGTTTATAGGATATTTGTTGCTTTTGTGGTTTGATATATGTTAATCGGGTTGTGATAAATTCTGACTATATAACATGTGTTAATATATAGTTAATAGATATGCTAATTAATATAGATATTGTGGTACACGTTGTTCTATAATCGATGTATTTTATGGGTTGAATTATTTTTATGAATTGAATTTTTGTTGTTCGATTATTGTTGTCGTATGTTTGAGTCTAATATATGAAGGTGATATGTTATGTTTACATCTTTTATTGTTACTTGAATTAATCTAACCAAATGACGACATGCATCATGTATATTGATATGTGTTGATCCTTATTGCATAATATAGAGATTGATATGTGTATATAGACTAAAATTTATTTTACCAATTTTTTAATTATTAAAATTGCATTTTTTTTATTATGTTCAATTTTTAAGAATAGAATAGGGCTTCAAAAATATTTAAATCAAATACATCAATTTTTGTAGACCAAATTATAGTCTAGAGGTCTATTATTAAATCACAGAGGAAATAATTTATAATTTTTTTAAAAAAATAACTACTATAATTGTAAAATAAAATAAATTTTCTAACATAAATTCCGACTAATTTTTAATTATTAAAAATGTAAACTAAATTTTGATTTACTATATCTCTTCAATACATTGTCATAAATTTATAACTTAAAATTTTTATATACAATACAATATTATACTTTTTATTTATTCATTAAAATTTTAAAAATTTAACCACTCTAATATTTTGTTGAAGTTCCGTCACTGGTTATTTGAATGAGTTTTGAGGTAAAAATTTATTGGATAATATTTTTTTAAAAAAATCTATCTAATTACAAAAAGTTTAATTTGAATAAATTTTAGGATATATCCAAATTACAATTAGATAAATAAAATATATTAATATTATAAAAATTAAAATAAAAAATAAATTTAATACACAATATAATTTATTATATATATATATATATATATATATTTAAAACAAAAAATATATAATATAAGGAATAGCAATAGTATAGTATCCATAATTAGAAATCCTATTATCCGTGTAATTAAAGTTTGATACCATCTGTCTAGCTAAATTGCGTTATGTCTTGCTCTCAACTTTGGGTCTCCTCTCTCGGTGCTCCATCTTCGTCGTTGTAAAAAAATCAAATCAATCAAATGATTGATGAATTTAATTACCTATATGAAAACAAATCAATTAAAAAATATCGATTTAAAAAATAATTTCATAATTTTAAATTTTTTTTAACTTCAATTAATTTTTTTTTCGAAAATCTTCCCAATTTGTTTTTCTCGAAAAAAATACAAAGATATTAAAACTTATTTTTTCAAAAAAAAATTAAAATAAAATCTAAATCATTGTTTTTTTAAAATTTTTTAGAAAAAAATCAAAAACATTTTTTTCTTGAAAATTTTTTATATCTATTTTTTTCGAAAAAACTTTTTTATAAAAAATTAAAAAAAAAAAGTTAAACTCGTTCAAAATATTAAATGGATATATATCTGTAAATCAATTTTAAACCGATACAGAACTACACTAAAATTTATTCGAGAGTGGTTCTCAATAATTGAACCAAACTATTAATGTGGTACAATTCAGTTCAGTTTTTGCATCGTGAACACTTTTGTTCGAGTGTCTCCGACCTAATTCTCGCAGCTATGTTTTGTGTTACTCTCTCCTTACTTCTCCTGTGTTTATTTGCTATAATTTGATTTGATGTTAGTTTTTTTACTCAAAGCTTTGTGGTGCGATGCATGTGAAACGCAATATTTGAGAAGAATAATGGAACTTAGAGGAATGTACCAGGCACTCCCCACCTGTACCTCCCACCCCCCCATTTGATAGGAAAAGACCAAAATGACCTTTTTTACCAACTATAAAATAACAAAAAAATTTACCATTCCACACCCCCCAATCGAAAGTTACAAAAAATTCCAAAATTTTCGAATATTTGATAGTTTCGAAATAAAAAAAGTAAGATTTATTGAATAATTCGAAACTTTGGTTAAAATGAAAGTTTCGAAATAATATTTTCCAGTTATTTTCGAAAATTTGGTTAAACATGAAAGCTTCGAAATGAAACATTCTGAAGAACTTGAAAAGATTCGAAACTTTGGTTAAACACTAAACCTTCGAAATGTATATATCCAGATTTTTTCAAGATTTTCGAAAGTTTGGTTGAACATGAAAGTTTCGAAATGCATTTATTCGAAACTTTCAAATGTTCGAAATGACTAAACCCAGAATTTTCAAGGGTTTCGAAACTTTGGTTGAACTTGAAAGTTTCGAAATGCATGTTTTCGAAAGTTTCAATTGTTCGAAATGTAATTTTTCGAAAGTTTCATAAATGTTCGAAGGATGCATGTTTCGAAACTTTCATTTCCAGGGAAAGTTTCGAAATGTATGTTTTTTTTTTTAATATTAATTTTTTTTTAGGGTTTAATTTTTTTTTAACATTATTAATATTATTATTAATTAAATTTTTTAATCTTTTTGAAATTAGGTATGAGTAGAGTTGAGGTTCCAGCTTCAACAATAGTTGTCGATTCTACAGCAAAATTCACCACTGATCAGGTATTATTATTAATAATCCACCACCGATCAAATTTTGATTATAGATATATATTTGATGTTATATTTAAAACATATGTTGTAGGTATTTCCCTCTCGAGAAGCTGTATTTGAATGGGCAAAAAACGTTGGAAGGCAAAATGGAATCTTAATTGTTATCATTCGATCAGACAAAGCAACTGGAAAGAGGGGAAGAAAAGACAAATTAATTTTGGGATGCGAAAGAGGCGGAAGATATAAATCTAAATCAAAAACAACAGCAACTTGTTCTCACAAGGAAAACTGTCCGTTTAAGCTCAGATGTATACTGTTGAGTATCGGTGAAGGATGAAAAATTAGTGTTCGTTGTGAAACGCATAATCATGATTTAGCGGATGCTTTAACCGGTCATTCATATTTGGGGCGTTTAAATGAAGAAGAGAGAAAATTTGTCAATGACATGACAAAGTATAAGTTTGCACCAAGATTCATTTTGAATGCTTTGAAAGAGAGAAATAAAGTTAATCTCTCAATTCCCAGTCAAATATACAAAGCAAGGAGTAGTTATCGAGCTTCGTTGAGAGGCTCGTACACAGAAATGCAGCATCTGTTGAAGTTAATAGAACAAGAAAATTATGTGCATTGGACAAGAAGACGGGAGAATTCAGATGTTTTGAGAGATATATTTTGGACGCATCCTGATTGCATAAAGATGTTAAACACGTTTCATTTTGTTTTGATATGTGATAGCACATACAAAACAAATAGATATCGGTTACCGCTACTTGAAATTGTCGGTATCACATCTACTAGTTTGTCATTTTCTGTTGGGTTTGCATACTTGGAACAAGAGCGACAAGATAACTTTATCTGGGCATTTGAAAAGGTAAAACAGTTGTTCGTTTCTGAGAATTTAATTTCTAAAGTTATTGTGACTGATAGAGATCTTGCCATGATGAATGCTATTAGAGTTGTGTTTCCTACTTCAATTCATTTGCTACGTCGTTTTCATATTGATAAAAATGTTGGGGCAAGATGCAAACAATATGTGAAAAAAGATAGACAAGACGAAGTAATGGATTTATGGAACAAAATTGTATATTCGACTAGTGTGGAGGAGTATGATCATCACTTGCAACACTTTGAGCTAGTGTGTGCCGACATTATCCTTTTTGTTGATTATGTGAAAGAGTCTTGGTTGACACCTTACAAAGAAAGATTTGTCACGGCTTGGACCAATAGAGTGATGCATTTGGGGAACACAACATCTAACAGGTATTTTTAAACTATGATTTGTATTGTTTTAGAAAATACAGGTATTTTTAAACTATGATTTGTATTGTTTTAGAAAATATGATTTACTAATTTATGTGATTTGTTTTAATTTGTGTTATTTAATTTTTTTGTAGAGTTGAGTCTGCTCATTGGAGATTGAAAAACATGTTGCAAACTAGTTTTGGTGATTTGTGTAAAAGTTGGGAGGCTGTGAATATGATGTTGAAGAACCAAATATGTATCATTAAATCGTCATTTCACAAAACCATCGCAGATGTTGAGCACGGGTATAATTCACCATTTTTTCAAACAGTTACAGAGAGTGAAGATTGTAGGTACTGACAAAACAAAGTGTGGTTGCTCAATCAGAACAACTCATGGATTACCATGTGCTTGTGAGTTGGCAAAGTTGCAGATATCTGGTAATGTTATCCCGATAGATAGCATTCATGTATTTTGGAGAAGTTTAAGCATTGAGCATGAATTGAAGGCTGAAGAATCTTTATCAGATTATGACTTTTCAGAAGAGTTGAAAGCAATGAAAGCGTATATGAAGAAACAAGATATTGTTGGTCAAAGGATATTCAGGGAAAAGGTGCGTGAAGTTGTATTTCCACATACAACATCAATACTTGTACCACCTGAGAAGGTGAGAACCAAGGGAGCTAGTAAAAGAAAAAAAGATTTTGATACTTCTCGTGATCCTTCATATTGGGAGTATGTTGATGCATCTCAACGTTCTGCAAATCAATCAGCACAGTGTTCTGCTAGGCAAACATCTCATATCATACATTTTCCTAGTTTTATACATCAGTATATTGAGGAGATAATAGATGTTGTGCCTGATGGAAATTGTGGGTTTCGCGCAATTGCGGCATTGTTAGGTCATACTGAAGAATCTTGGCCTTTAATTCGAACACAATTGGATAAAGAGATCAATCTACATCAAGACCTTTATGCCAATGTGTTCGATGACAGTATTGAATCAGTGCGGAACTCATTGAAAATTTCAAGATTGGGTGCTCAAGGAAAAGATAAGTGGATGACTATACCAGATTTGGGTTACGTGATAGCAACACTATATAATGTCATATTGGTTTCGTTGTCTCGTAATCTAAATATGACATTCTTTCCGCTAAACAAATCACCATCCAAAGAGTCAAAGCTTATCAAATTAATAGCAATTGGATTCGTAAATGAAAATCATTGGGTACAGGTGAAATTTATGATTTGTAGTATTGTTTAATAATTTAATGTTTAATATTTTAATCTTCAAATAAATTAATGTTTAATATTTTATTGTCCAGATCAAATTGAAGTCTGATTGTCCTTTACCATCTACCTCACAAAAATGGAGAGACTTTTGTAGTGAGTGTGCAAAGCCATGGGAAATAGCGTACGCAGGACGTATGAAACATTGGGAACACATTGATCCATCATTTACCAAATCATCTTGTATTTCATTAACTGAAGATTAGAAATTATGTTTAATTGTCCATTTACGTTTTATTCATTTTTTTTTAACGTTTTATCATTTATCCATCATTTAACGTTTGAACTCAAAATAAAAATTCATAAATAACAGTGACACAACAATCTTACATAAAACAATAACACAATCTTACATAACACAATAACTAATCGTCGTACAAGCGGTATAATTCAGTAAATAGTTCATGAACCTCACTAAATGGCTCTACCAAATCTAAGCCCCTACGTGCAATCTCAAGTGTTCTACGATGTCTACAGTCTCTACCACCATCTACAGAAGATGATGGACCAACATGTGCAGCAGCTGATGATGGACCAGCATGTGCAGCAGTAGGTGGACTCGAAGGTGCAGCTGTAGCTGGAGGGAGGATGAGAGGATGTGATACAGATGTGTACCATGCATAGTAGTCTGCAGTGACCTCTCCAGGAAAATTCACAAGAGGATATAGTCGCTGAAAGGCAAATACAGATGATCTCATAGTAGTCTGCCACTCCCAATCTATACTCTCCGGCACTCGAGGAACGTCACGCGGTATGCACTGAATACGACCAAATTGTCGAAGACATCGCTCTGGCATATACGGGACTGAGACTCCACCACATCGAATGTATCCAGAGAACATCGAAAGCTTCACAAACGGATGATTAACTCGATCATCATCATATGGTGTAAACAATACATCATCGAGTGTTAAAGCATCGAGTCTCCGACGATATGTCATCAGTCCGCCTTCAACAGCATGTTTGGCAGTCCACCTACATGCTCGAGGAAGATGTGTAGGAACCTTTCCTCTATCGCCCCGCTTACAGATGCTAGGGAAATGCTCGTAAATCCAGCACTGCACAATAAATAAATAAATAAATAAATAAATAAATAAATAAATAAATAAATAAATAAATAAATAAATAAATAAATAAATAAATAAATAAATAAATAAATAAATAAATAAATAAATAAATAAATAAATAAATAAATAAATAAATAAATAAATAAATAAATAAATAAATAAATAAATAAATAAATAAATAAATAAATAAATAAATAAATAAATAAATAAATAAATAAATAAATAAATAATTAATTAAAGAAATAAATAAATAATTAAATAAATAATTAAAGAAATAAATATATATACCTGTAGTAAGGTCACGTAACCACCCAACTGTCGAGTGTCGTGGACAGCTCCATCTCCGAGATTGTCATACAGGAAAACCAATGCAGCACTAGCCCACGAATAGTCTCGACAACTATCTAAATTAATAAATAAACTAACATATTTCGCCTCCACACGTGTATGTGTTTTATCAGCGAAAATAGTGCAGCCAACTAAATGCAATAGGTATGTTCTAGCAGCACACTCAAACTCGTTAGTCTGAATGAGACGAATGTATAAATCACGCAACCATTGCAATCTATACTTGGCACATTTATTATAACTAATTTCTGCTAATGCTTCCTCCCATGATGCACCTAAATACTCATGGGCAGCTCTAGCAGCATTATTAGTATTCATATTAATAGGTGCATCAAAAAATTTACCCCGAGGTTGGATATGAAGAAGAGTAGCCACATCGTCCAATGTGATCGTCATCTCTCTAAATGGCATGTGAAATGAGCTAGTCTCTCTATGCCACCTTTCAACAAAGGCAGATATGAGACCAGCATCAACCATAGTGAGATAAGCTGAAGAGAGGGGTAGCAGTCCAGATTCCCGAACCCAATGCAATATAGGATCTGTCATAAGAACTTCAGAAAACTTCTTCAGCTTCAACCCATGTGTAATAACCTTCAACGACCCACGATCCTGCGAGTAATTAAAGAACATAACAATAAATATTTGTTCGTAATATATATATTACTTAAATATAATGATTATAATTAATTAAATAAATACCTCTCCTTCCCATATCTTCCGAGCCACGTGGTGTTCATACTGTGTCAACACAAATGTCACCATCGGTCCTCCAGGGAATCCGACCTGCTCAGACTCAGCATCAATAGCATCATTCCCTCCGAGCTGCTGATCCTGCTCAGGCTCAGCATCATCAGCATCAATAGCATCATCAACATCACGTGCATGCTCAGTAGACTGATCCTCAATCTGCTCTATCTGTGCAGGCTCAGGTACATCCTCATCCATATCCGTAGGCTCAACAGCTTCAGTGACATCATCCTGTCGTCGACGACGCTGCCTAATTGGACGGTTTGCTTCATTCCGTCGTCTGTTTGAAGCTGTTGGTGGAATTATGTTTGGCACATCACCACTATCACTTCCCACGCTTCGGGCAATGTTGCGGATGATCTGCCCAAATGCACCCCTCATCCTAGGCACTGCAATATATCAATATATCAATATTAAAAAAAAAATGGAAAAAAACACCAAAATTAAATAATCATTTCGAAACTTTCAAGAAACACCAAAAGTTTCGAAGCATTTCAAAACTTTGAAGAAACACCAAACTTTCGAAGCAAACTTTTCGAAAGTTTCTATCAACCTGAAACTTTCGAAATGGATTTTTATAATTTTCAGATTGTTCCTATTTCGAAACTTTCAAATTGAATGAAAGTTTCGAATAAAGCATTTCGAAACTTTGGAAACCTTCGAAACGTATGCTTCAAAAGTTTCTATCAACCTGAAACTTTCGAAATTGATTTTTAGAATTTTCAAAATGTTCATGTTTCGAAACATTCACATTGAATGAAAGTTTCGAATAAAGCATTTTGAAACTTTTGTGTTTCTGGAAACCTTCGAAAATTATGCTTCGAATGTTTAGTTTTTCTGGAAAGTTTCGAAGGTTTAAGTTTGAAGCTTTACTTTTCTATTTCGGAGGTTTGAAATTCTTGTGAAACTTTCGAAATATTGAAAATTAAGAGGTCGGAGATATGAAAGATTCGAATGCAACGGTGAAAAAAGTGGCAGTAATTTTTTGCTGGGTTTTTATTGTTTTCTCAAGGGGCAATTTAGTCTTTTCCTATCAAATGGAGGGGTGGGAGGTACAGGTGGGGGGGTGCCTGGTACATTCCTCTGGAACTTAATCCATACTATTAAAATAAAATTTTCCTTTTCCTTTTTTATTTTGATTTTGATTTTTCATTCTTTTCAACTATTCTCAAGTAGCTAATACATATTTGAAATTCATTATCACAAAATCAAAACGATCCCATACATGTGAATATGGTGATTGGTGGTTGTTACACCAAACTGTACAACGCAAAAGATAGTGAGTAAATAAGAATTTCACATATCTTTGTCTAAAGAAAACACTTTAAAACCATTGACTAAAGAATTTTTTTAAAGGGTTTTATAAAAGAGGTTATAGGCCTTGAAATAAAACACATTATATGATGACTCAAGTTCTCATAATAATCAAGTAATTACGGGTATAATCAAAACATGATACCTAATTCAATTGTAAAATATATTTTGCAATGCTACATACAAACCAAAAAGATTATTTCAGAAACACGAGTTTTAAGGGTTTCTTTGGGATAGTCGTGAATTTCTAATTTTTGGATTTGAAACTCAATTTCAAATCCACGTTCCGTTAAAATAAAGTTGAGTTGTTAATATCAAAACAATTAATTCTTAAAATTCAAGAAAAAAAAAATAGATTTTATAACTTTTGATTTTGTTATAAAATTATCATGTCACTAATACAAGACATAAGTACCACTCCTAGGAGTGAGAAAAGGTTGGACAAAGCCCGATTTAGTTTAAACAGGTAAAATCTACCTAAAAAAAATTAAAATTTGAGTTTGACTATTATATGTAAAGGTTTTATTTTAAGTCTTGGTATTTGAAAGTCTAATCAAGCTTATTAGTCTATTTAAAATTATATTTTGTGTCAAAGTTTTTAAAACCGACATTTTGTCTGTAACTAAAAAAACTAACAAGCCAATAAAAAAAGTGAATTTTGTGGACTTGGTATAACCATAATATCAATTTTTTCACTTTTCGCAATAGACTTGTTGTATGTATGAATACAATCATAAAAATTAAAATTTATAGCATAATTGTTTTGAGAGCGAAGAATAAGTATATATTTGAGAAAGTGAGAACAGAAAATTAGGTTTCAAATTTCTAATAAAAATTATTTTAGTACAGAAATATAATGATTCATATATATATTTTGATTTTTTCTACAAAAATTTAAACTCACGTATAACTTTTAAAACAAATTAATAAATATTTATCTATATAGTTAATGTATTTAATTTTATTCACATGCAAAATAGTTTTATATTTAATCTGTTGCGATTTTTCAATTAGATTTTAACATTTTAAGACGATAATTCGAAAAAATTCACAAACTTAAAGATCTGCATACATAATTTAATATAACTTACAAGGCGTAATTTAATATAGTTTAAAGGCTATGGTGTAAAAGAATGTAACTTAAAAGACTAAATAAATAAAAAATACTTCCATGATTTAAGCAATAATTGAACTAAACTTAAAGAATTAAAGATATATTTTTGCCTTGATATTTTATTAAATAAATCTATGTATTGTGAAGGAAATATGACATATTTAACTCCAATGAAAAATAATGAAATATGTGATTATTTATACGATGACTAAAATAAATCAAGAAAATAGCTCGAGAATTAATCGGCATTATGAACTTAATTTCGTTCATCGTATTATTTAATTCTTTATACATTATTACGATTTGTTATGATATTAACATTACTTATATTTTTTAATCTAGTGGCTAGTTCATCCTTTTCTAGTAGTGTAGTATGTCCGGTTGTATAGTTATCAGGATTCAAACGAGGTTACACAACTATAATAAAATTAATGAGTTAGACAAATTTTATTGACAGAAAATGAAATTTTGTCTGTAAATTATTGGTCGGAAATCCTTAATGAATAAATTATTGGTCGGAAATCTACAACACTACATTGATTTCTTTTACTCTTCCGTTATGGCTTCATCTTGACATCTGTCTTCATTCTTTAATTTTAGTAAAGACTTGTTTCTTGGTGTTTAAGATCCTCATTCATTTTATATGTTTGTTGTTTGTTTTTGTATTATGTTCCAAACAAATAATAGACAATAATACTATGTTTTTATATATAACCCGTGCATCACACATGTCTAATGTTTGCATCAATTTGAATATTAAGTTATATATTTAAATTAAAAATAAAATGTTAATTATCTTTTTAATCATCGACCAACGCCTCCATCATCGACCACCCATATCTGACTACTGACATTGACCATCCACTTTCAACCACTACCACCATATTCCAACCACTGATTAAAATAAATAAATAATTAAAATAAATATATAATATAATATTATAATTAAAATAAAATTAATATAATATTAACTTCAATTATATTATTATAAAATAATGATTAAAATAAATCTATCACCTAATATATATTTTATTTATTTTAAGTTATAATGAAACAAATCTAAAGCGTAAAAGGAGATTTTAGTTAAAATTATAGAGCTTAAATCTAAAGTTATTTTAATCATTATTTTATACTAATATAATTAATTTAATAATAATAGTTAAATAAAACAGAAGATTTTAGAAATTTTTTTAAAATAGAAAATGAAAATTAATTTAATAATAATAAATAAATAAAATAGAAGATTAAGAAATTTTAAATTATTGAAGTGAAAATATTTTAAACATTACTTGGCATAAGTTTATTATTAATAAAGATCAATTTGTATGTTATTTTATATTTAAGGAGATTTTTGAATATTGCAGGGATTAAATTCAAAAAAATATTTTTCAGGGACTAAAACTGAAAAATGTTATATTTACAGGGACCAAAAACTGTTTCCGTTTGTCAGTTAACGTTTTTGTAACGTCCACTTAACGTTAAGTACCAAATATAAATCTTTTTTGATATTATAGGGATGTAAACCAAAAAAAAAATTACGAGGACCAAAATCAAAAAAGGTTATATTTACAAGGACCAAAAACATATTTAAACCATAATAATAATAATAATAATATTAATAAAATCAATAGAAAAGGGGAAAATAGTAAACAAATGGGGAAACAAATAAGAAATTAAAACAAAAGAAAAGAAAAAGAAGAAGGGGGGAGGAGAGAACGTGAAACCAGGAAGGAAAGAGAGAGAGGGAGAGGAAAAAATGGTAAGTTAGAGAAGAATAAGGAGTGAGAGAAATAAGAAGAAAAGGAAAAAAGAAAGAAAGAGAGAAAACAACAAAACAAGGAAGGAGAAAGGAGAAGTGCAATTTTGCTAGAGACCAAAGTAGAAAGAGTTGAGAGAACCATCATCTTCTCCATTCTTTTGCAAACCAAGAGGTGGGTTTCCCTTTTTCTATCTCCCATTCATGCATGTATGAGATAATGTGTTCCATAGGTTAGGGATTTGGGGTTTAAGGGTTTGAAATGAATAAAGGGATTTTTATTTTATTCTTGGTTGGATTGGGGGTTTTGAAATTAAAATGATTTTTTTGCATGTGAAGTTCCTTGCTGATATGAAATTTGTGATGTTGTTTTGTTGTGTTTAAAATTAAAAACCTTGAGTTTCACTATTGTGACAAATTAATTTGAGTAAATTGAAATTTGTGATGCTGTTTTGTTGTGGTTGAAATTACAAACATTGAGTTTCACTATTGTGACAAATTAATTTGAGTAAATTGAAATTGTGATGCTGTTTTGATGTGTTCATTACTGATTTATTCATATTTTGTAGCATTATTATTTGCAAAGATTGTTAGGAAATTAGTGTGATTGAAGGAATGTTGTTAACTTAAAATTCGCAGGACATATGTGTGATGTTTTGGTTATAACGTTTTCTACAGACCTTAGTTCTGAATGATTTTTAGTTTTTTGGAAACTAGACTCAATTACCTTCAAATTGAGTACAAAATTTGTAATGTTTGATTGAGTATTGATGTTTAAAAATAGGTTACAAGTTAGACCAGAATTGTTGTTTCTGTTTTTCTGTCATTGTGTATTATTTTGATGATTTGCAAGAATTAGGAGCTTAATTAAAATGAAATAAAATTTTTATCTATAAAATAGACATCATAAGCTTTCCAAAGAGTGCTCATTTATTAAATTCTGGTACTTATAAGTTCATATTAGTTGACTCTCTAGTCAAACTCAGTTTTGCGTTGTTATAACATAAATTTGGGGTTGTTTTGGGAAAAATCTATCTTAAGCATGTTATCTTGAATTTCAATTTACATTATATGATTAGTATGATAAAATTGACTTAATAGTTATGTTATCATAAGAATTTTCAAGGTCTAGTGTGTGGAAGTCTTTAATATATTTATTAATAGATGATGTTATATATATGTGTGTGTGTGTATTGTTATATATAACTACTAGATATTTGATTAAGGTGAGAAGTATAGGATTCATCCTAGCTAGATGAATTCTCCGTCTATATACGACGGAAGCGAGGGTAAGTGGGGCATCACTTACGGATGTAATTATGTCCAATCTTACCAAAATAAAGTTACTAACAAGAAGAGAGCATTAGTAAAACTAATGTAGTCTTTATGACATGCTTGTTAGGAAGAGTTTAAGTCATTAGATTACTCACGTCTAATGGCTTAAATACTTAGAAAGAGTCAAAATTTGTACATAGAAGAGAAACTTAGAAGATAAATTATATCTTTGATTTAGAATGCTAATTAATTTGGTTTCATTCCTTGGGACCCACTGAGATGTAATCTCATTCCACGTTATTTAAATGTTTTACAGGTAAAAAGGTTTAGATCAAGAGTTGGAGAAGTGAAGCATATTAGTTTATGTTATAGCTTGCTAAAAATTTCTAGGGAATTATTTTGAGCCATGGATGTGTTATGTACTTCATATTTTTTGTTTTTTCCTGAAGGATTAGTATGTGTATTAATACATTTTCGTGACTTTGTGTCGAAATTTGTACTAATCATCTCTTTTGTCGAATTATGCTAATGCTCAAGTTATATTCTAGACAATTAACTTATGGTATTACACCTCACACACTTGTGAGATTTCTCTAATGATCAACCAGATCAACCTCTCACAGAGGTTGATTACACTTTGTGTATTCTTAAGCTTCACCAAGCTTACAACCTTATTTCTTACAAGTTTCAAATATTTTCAAGTACAACTTACTTGAAAATTACAAAGTGATATGAGTATGATTTCTTTCTCTTTACTTAACACTTTCTAATTTTTTTTTCAAAGATCTGGTGTAGGAATGTAGAAAGTATTAAGAGAGGATGGATATTGTTTTTAATAGATTTAAGATTCTCGATCTTTTTCTGCAATATTGTTGTGTGTTTGATAATAAAGAGCTTGCTGCTTTTTATAGAGGTCTTGTGTTGCTCTTCCATGTGTCAAACATCTTTATGACCGTTGGGGACTTGATCAAAAAGTCCAAGGTATTTGAGCTTAATTACAGAACTGCCATCCAGCTGTCTTTGGACAGAAGCAGTGCATCCTCGGCCATGAGGTTCAAACCTGCTAGGTACTTAGTCCTGTGTTGTCATTTTCTCTTTTTCATTCTCCAAGACATGTAAGGCTATTTCTTTGACTTCGTGGGCTACAGCCGCCTGAAAGTTGTAATACCAGGTTGATTTCAACTTTTGAGAATGATGTGACAATTGATCCAACCTTTTACCTAGTACTGGCCGTCCTCGTACCTAGTACTACCCATCCTCGTACTGGTTCAAATTTGCTTTCTGACCTCTTTGAATAATGTGCTTTATTTGATCATTCTTGGGTACTATTTTGACTTCTCAACATGATTAAAAATCATGGTTACTGTGCTAGATGATATTATGCATTTCGGAGGTCATCCTCTCACAGATTTATCCCATCCTCCAGTTTGTAAACATGGTGGTATTAAGTCAGATTTTTCTCCTTTTAGTCTTCATGATGAATAATCTGTTTTCTAATATAAATACACTCAAAAGCACATATTAGCCATTAATCACAATCATAATCCTTTAAGTAATTTTGTTATCATTAAAATCATTTAAGAGAGATTTTGTCTCAACAATATATATATATATATATATATATATATATATATATATATATATATATATATATATATATATATATATATATATACCAGAGACGCCGCAAGATCAAAGGGTATAACCAGAGAGATGAACTATAAATAAATAAAGTAAGGACAGATGCAACAAGGTTTCTGATGCACCAGATCAACCGAGGTTGCAAGTGCAGAGCATACTTAATATTTAATGAACAACAAATATGTAAAACAAATTTTGATTTCTAATTCAAAAGAGAACTTACAAGTAGTTTTGAAAACGGAAATGTAAAAATACAAGGTTTTGCGAGAATATTGAGACAATGAAGATTACAAGATAGTTAAGACTCTCTATGTAAACTCTCTGTTTTCAAACTCTGATTTGTGATGAAGAAGAGTCTTCCTTAAATAGCCATCGAACTGGGACAGGTGGCTTGTTTGGTGGAGGAAATGATGAGATTCTTTCTTCCTTTTTGACTAATGGTGTTTGTGGAGGACAAAGTGGCCATTGGATTCTTCAACTTTTGACTTTGATGGCAGACTGATTGCCAATTTGTCTTCTGACGTTTTGTTTGCTAGTAATAAGTGAAATATTTCCACGTGTTTATGTGTCTGATTTGTCGTTTGGGCTTTTCCTTTTTTTTATTTTTTATTTTATGGGCTAGGCCCAATTACATCATTTTGATATGGTCCGAATTATTTTACAGGTGAGAAGATGCCAAAACAGTCATCTTCGTTTTGATCCTCCAATTCGATGCATGCTTCAGAAGTTGAGCTGGAAGAGGGTTTTGTAGAACTGGTTTTGCTTTGTAATAGTTGAGACATGATTTCGAAATACTCATCCTCAGTCTTTGCGGCTGCCAACTGAGTTTGGGCAAAAGACTTTTGGGCCAATAATTGATTTTGTATTTGGGTTGGCTTCATTAGTCCTTGTTTTTGAAGCCATGTTGTGACGGCTTGAGTTTTGACGCTTGGTGGTATTGAAAATTTTGTCCACCATCTTACTTTGAATCTTCTAGTTAGGATAGTCTGGACATCCTTTTGGTCATTTTCAAAGAACCATGCCAAGACCCATGGTATAAAGAATTTGGTAGAGAAAAGCATGAGAGGGTGAAACATGCGTTCCTTATCTGAGGGTTTGTAATTTGTTTTGAAGATTTGGAAGCTATCCTGGACTTCCTTGTGAAGGATTTCTGGGATGGAACCATATAGTTTCCACCAATGGGCGAACCATTGTGGAATTTTTGATGGATCCATGGTTAGGTTGAAGAAAAACAGCCAAGTATGACTGAAATTCTTGTTTTGGATTAAAAATGCATTATACCAGGCTTGTTGGTAGTCCCAGTAATTGAATGTCTTACAATGTTTTATGGTGGTTTTGAAGTCTAATGGGAATTGTTTTGAAGTGTATAGGTTATGTCCCCATTCGGAAGGAGGGATAATTTTGTGGATTTTTGCAGTGGAATAGTTTATTGGGCCCTCTTTTGGGTTATCCTGAATTGTTACCGAACCAGTCAATTCAAGAATGGATTTGTAGTAACTTTGGGGTTTTGAAAGATCCCATGGTTTAAAAAACCAACCATCTGGGAATATTTTTTAAATGATCAAATGAGGATTTTTATTGAAATAATTGTCCTCAATTGTCCATATGTTTTGAAAATCTTTTTTGATGAAATATTCAGACTTTGCTTTGAAATTAATCAAAGTCTGTGATTCATTAAATTTTGAAATTGTTTTGCAAGATGATTCTTCGGCTTTTACTTTGAGTTTCATTAAAGTTTGAGGCTCATCCTGTTTTGAAATCTTTTTATGAGAGGGAGTTTTTGAAGATTCACCCTTCTCTTGTTTTTGCAAAAATGGAATTTCCATCGAGAGACTTTCAATCTCAAGTTGGAGCTCCCGAAGTCTGGCAGCCTTTTGAAAGTTAATGTCATCATCCATTAACCCTCTAAGTTCTATAAAATTTTGAGGTGGAACAACTTGTTGGCTTGAAAGCCATTTTTGAATTTGTTTTGTTTCTTCTTCTTCTTCGTCCTCAACTGCTTGTGCCCAGGATTTAATAGGCAATGCTGAGGAGATTGGTTTTGGTTTAAGTAGTTGGTCCAGTTGGACCTCAATCTTCTTTTTTCTGGGTGGCATAACTCTCAAGACCTGTTTTGAAGAAATTCTCTGGTTAGAAAATTTGGAATTGAGTTTTGGTCTCCTTTTATAAATTCAATATCAAAATCAAATATGCTAAGAATGGCTTGCCATCTGGCAAAAATTTGTTTTGATGCAATGTTTTGAACATCTTTTTGTAAAACTTCTTTGGCTGACTTGCAGTCAATTCGAAGTAAAAATTTTTGATTTAATAAATCACTTTGAAATTTTGTAATGCACATGACAATGGAAAGAATTTCTTTTTTAATGGTAGAATAATTCTTTTGACAATCATTCAATGTGCAGAAGTAAATTGAACAATGCATTCTTTTGAATTTGATATTTGTTTAAGAATCCCCCCATAGCCTATATCAGAAGCATCTGTTTCAACAATTTTGGGTGCTGAAGGATCTGCTAAGTGTAGGCAAGGAATTTCTTTGACTTGTTTTTTGATGAGTTGGACAGTTTTAGTGTGGACCTCAGACCAAGTGGCAGGGTTTTTCTTTAATCTGTCATGGAGAGGTTTTGCAACTCTGTTGATATTTGGGCAGAAGTCTAAGACATAGTTTAAACTTCCTAAGAACCTCTGCAACTGAGTTTTGTCCAGAATTTTGTCTGGGAATTTATCAGCGAAAAGAAGGGACCTTTCGATAGGGGTTATGGTGCCCTGAGAAATGTAGTGCCCTAAAAAGCGAATTTTTGTTTGAAAAAGCGAAAGCTTTGATTTTGAAACAACTAAGCCATTTTTCTTAATAATCATAAAGAAAGTTTTTAAATGTTTAAAATGGTCGTCAATTGTTTGAGAAAAAATTAATACATCATCAATATAGACAATGCAGAATTTTGAAAAAGGATTGAAAATGTCATTCATAATTCTTTGGAATTCTGAAGGAGCATTTTTTAGTCCGAAAGGCATAACCGTCCATTCGTATTGGCCAAATGGAACAGTGAATGCTGTTTTGTAACGATCTTTTGGTTCAATTTGTATTTGCCAAAACCCTGATTTCATGTCAAATTTTGAAAATACTAACGAAGAGTGAAGTTTTTGCAAAAGATCTTTTTTGTTTGGAATTGGATAACGGATCCATTTTAGAGCTGTGTTTAAAGGTTTATAGTTGATAACTAATCTAGGTGTTCCTCTTTCAATTTCTGAGTTTTTGTTTACATAGAAAGCGGCGCAACTCCAGGGCGATCTGGATTTGGTAATCAAACGTTTTTGTTCCAAATCACGAATTTCATTTTTGCAGTGTTGTTCTAATTCATAATTCATTTGGATAGGCCTTGCTTTGGTTGGGATTTGTTTATCAGAAAAATCACTTTCATATGGCAAATCTACCATATGTTGTTTTCTGTCCCAAAATGCATTCGGCATATCTGAACAAATTTCGTTTTCGATCATTTTCTGCAAATCAGAAATTTTGTTTTGAACAAAAGCTTTTTGCAATTGTTGTTCGATTCTCAGAAAGGAAACATCTTGTTTTAGAAAACATAAATGCTTTTCTTTTCCTTTAATTAAACAGTTTAGTTCATTTTTGTAAACAGAACAAGCCTTTAAAAGGTTTAAATTATTTGTTCTAGGTTTTGAAATAAAAGGGAAAACAATTTTGGTTTCTTTTGTTTTGCAGGAAATACTATCATGATTGACAGAATAGGGAGTTATCATGTTAATGAAAGGAGTCCCTAAGACGATAGCATAAGATATATTTTCTAATAAAACAAAAGGGGTTTTGATGGAAATACTACCACTTCTAATGGAGGCTTCAGTTTTGCTAGTTATAATCATATTTGAATTGTTTGCAGCAACAAGCCTTTCATTAGTTTTCTGTTGAAATCTTTGTGGAACAATGCTATGTTTAATACAATTTAAATCTGCACCTGTATCAAAAAGTGCAATCATGTTCATTTTGAAATTATCAGAAAAAACTAACTCGATTTTGATTAAGTATTTGCGTGTAGTAATAGAACGCAATACACATAAAAGTCTTCTGGAATATCTTCTAAATTTCTAACGTTGGGTGGTAAAGGAAGAGACAGATCTTCATCTGGTTCTTCATCTTGTTCAGGGTCAGAAAGATTCTGGTTATGGATTTGGGAAAGAAGATTCTGTAGAATACTAGAATCAACTTCTTGTTTTTGTTTGAGGGATTTGAGTTCATGTTTGACTAGTTTAATTTCTTCCTGAAGGGATTGGATAGTAGCAGGGGTTTGGATTTTTCTTTTGGTACCTAAGATGTTGGTCAGATCATAGGTAGTTGTGAGAAGGAGCTTTGAAGAAGAGGTTGAAGGCTTGATCTGTCTAGACTCAAAAGTGTCTAAAAGTTTACCTATTATCTCTTTTTGTAAACTGGTATCACCAACCTATTTAACAATATCAAGAATTAATTCTTGATCTTTTGTTAACATGTTGATAGATTTTGAACCAGAATCAGAACTAATGGTTTCGGAGGTTCCTAGTTCATCAAATTGTATGGGTTTGTTATCTTCTGAAGATCCTGTTTCATAATATGAAATGTTTTCTTCATCAGAGGTTTCTAAAAGGATAGCTTCAATCTTTTGCATTAATTGTTCCTCGATTTGCAATTCATGAAGCCTTTTGGTTTTGTTGCAATATCTTGAAATGTGCCCTGTTTGGCCACATTTAAAACAAGTTATTGGCTTAGAGGTTTGGGGTTCAAATTTCTTATGGAAGGGTTTTTTCTTGTGGAAGTTGGGTTTCCTATGGTTATAGGAATTCTGAGGTTTAGAATTTCTATAAAAATCTTGTTTGGGAAAAGGTTTCCTGTGAGGTTTTCTAAGTGTTTTGGAACAAGATCCTGCACAATCCTTTGAAGCACTTGTAGTTGGAATTTCAAATTGTTTACAAAAAGAACCTAGTTCTTGTCTAGTTCTTTTCATTTCCCACTTCAAATGTTTATGAAGTTTTAAATCTTGGCAGATCTTTAATCCTTCTTTTTGGGTGAAGCTAACTAATTCCCCATAGGTTAACTGGCTATAAGGAATTTGGTTTGTCCCAAAAATTTCTTTGATTTTGTTTCTAACCTTTTCTCCTAAAAGGGTAGGGAGTCCTGCAAGGAATTTCTCCTTCCAGAAAGATTGGTTTGAGTCTTCCCTAAGCATTACTCTGGTTAGGAAAGTGTTTTTGTAGTGCTGGAAATCACTTAGTTTTTTACATCTAAGGTTTGAGAGGAGTTCAGCATTTTTATCCTTTAGGTGGGACGGGTCTCCAATGAAGTGTAAGCTAATCGTGTGGATTAGAGTTGCAACTGCATCAGGTACTGGGTTACCTAATTCGTCTAGGATGGGAATTCCTTCTTCCGTGGTTTGGATTGCACTCAGGATTTCTAAGTGTTGTGCGGAGGTGAGATGGTAATCCCACCATCCTTTGAGTTGGCCAGAGAATCCTGCTATTAGGAGTTCTGCTATGGCTTTGTCAGGTGTGTTGGTTTGTGTTCTATAGGCATTGGATGCCATGGTCATTTGTTGGAGGAGGCTGAGTATGTTATACTCAGACATACCATCTATGTTCCATTCATAGACAGTACTAGCATTGAATTTTGATTGAGAAAGGACATTTGGTCTATTCTCAATTCCAAGGTCAGGTGCTGACACCATGGTCAACGGTTGACCCTTTTGCCAATGGAGTTTACACAGGTTTTGTTTCTCAGTCTCAGAGACTTGTTCTATGGTTGTGATGGTTTTATCTAGAGTGTCTTTGGCAACTAATGGTGAAGAGGTAGAGGATTGTTCTACCCTACTTAGTTATTCCCTCAAGGCTTGGGTAAACTCAGACTTACCATCTTTGAAGAGTTTTTGGCTAGTTTTAGAAACCTGGAGAGGTTTGAAGACTGGGTTTTTTAATTTTAACCCTGTCGTCTCATCAGAAGAGACAACTGTAGTCAGTTGGTTTTCTTCCATCTTGGTCAAATGTTTTGCTATGGTGCTAAGATGGGTATTGGTGAAGTTATTCTGAATAATGATATTTTTGATATCTTTATCAGAATTTTCACTTGGGTTTTTGTAAGGTGCTGCCTCTATAACCTGGTCATAATGGGTGATTTTTATCTGTCTTAGGGGAGGATGATCTGATTGGATTTTCCTACCGTTGGCCATTTCCCATTCTGGAGTTTTGTTTCTAACAGTTATAGGGTTTACAGAAGTTTTGTCTTGGATGAAAGGATAAGAAATTTGGTTCTGAGACGCATAAATTTCAAACCAGTCAAAGAAGAAAATATTTGCTTTGTTTTGATTAACAAATTCATAGAAATCATTTTGGATTTCTTTCCTTTGTTGTAAAAAGTTTTTGAAAAACCAAGTTCTTTTTTCTAAATTTTTTGAAGAATAAAATTCTTTATGAAGAATGGTTTTGTCCACTTTAAAATCTTTATCAAGAACATTTAATTCATTAATAACGTTTTCAGTTATTGCAGAAAAAAGAAGGTGAAGAAGGTGGAGAGATTTGATGTTCTTCGTTTGTGCTCTGAGGAGCCGTATAAATTTGATGTGGAATATTTGTTGAATAATCAACGTTTTGAAAGGAAGCATTTGGAATGCTTGAACACGAATAACGTGGTTTCGTAAGTTTGGAGGAACCCGCATCAGAAAATCTAGCACTAGAAGTTCTAGTAAAACTTAGTTTTACTTTTCCATCCTTGTATTGCAAAACTTCCTTTAATTTGTTGTTAGGTTTTGACTGTTCAGGAGACTGTTGTTGAACAGCTCCTTCCAGAATCCATTCTTCAGGAAGATCAATTTCTTTCTAAAGTATGGTTCTTGGAATAACAGTATTTGATTTTGTTAAATCAGTTTGTAAAAATAGGGTTTCACCCTTTTTGTTATCGATATTTTTCGTTGCTGTAAAAGCAGAAAACATCGCTTTGTAATGGACACGATAAATGATTGCTACAGGAATGGAACCTGATAACATTTTGTAATTGTGGGTTTTGATTTGTAAGACAAGGGATTTTAGGATGTTTGGATCTTTTAAAGATAATGAAAAGCCTGGATAACATTCAAACCAGATTGGTCCTTGACACAGACTAGATTCAATAGTACTAATTATTGAATCTTGAAAGTTTAAGAATCTTGCATCCCTTAAGACACTAAGGATTGAAGTGTTAAGACCTTCTCTAGTTAAAGGTTTGATTCCGACCTGGACAAGACCTATGTGTATGAAGTTATAGTTCCTATCCCGGTGTTTTTGCAAAGTCTTCTCAGAAAGAAGATTTATAGTTTCGAAAGGATTGGTTAGGGGAACATCTCGTTCCACAGTTTTGATTATGAAATCAGTTTTGAGTAAATTTTTGAAAAACCCAGATTCATAAACCTGGTCTCTTTTGATTTTTGGAATACGCCAGTTATTTATGCATTTTTGAAAATCTTCAATAGTGATTTCCTCACTACTGATTACATCCTTTTTACTATTGGAGTTTTGGGTAGTAGAGCTGGAAAAAGAAGAAGATCTACAAAATAAATTATTCATAATTTAATTATTGATTTTGTTCTCAAAGCTTAAGAAAACTTCCAAAGGATTCACTGCCCTTGTGACTGTTCGTCGGCTAAGCGGAACTTACTACCCAGGAACTATCATTTCTCAAACTTGGATTGCAAAATAATAATTTAATTTTGAAAAATTTATCAAGATATATCTTATACCCTCCCAAGTCTGAGGAGAAAACAAATTAAAATAAATAAGACTTTGAGGAGAAAACAAATTAAAATAAAATTATCTTTACCAGCTACTAATTAAAAATTGAATACATGGATAAGGTTTGAATTTAAAAAATAAAAAAAAATATTTTATTGACTTTAAATGAAATAAATAAATTAAATAATATTGAAAAAGTTATGTTAAAATAAAATTAGAAATTTTTTAGAAATGGCAAAAAAAGATTTGTTCAATGTGAATGTTTTGCTTTAATAAAAAATTTTATATGAATAAAAAATATAAAATAGAGTTTGAAGAAAAAAAATTCTATTTGATAAATAATATATGTTTTATAATTAAAAAATGGATGCAGCGAAATTTTTGTTTTGATTAAACAAATATCTTTTGTAAATACATAATGAATTAAGTTTGTTAAGAAAGTATAAAAAAATATTGTTTTATAAAAAATAAATAAAAGTATAAAATTGATAATTATTATCAGTATCTTTATATGTGAGACCATTTTTTTTTTAATTACAAGTTAGAAACAATCATTTTCATATTAAATTTGTCAATAATTTAAACTTTTCTTTCAAAATTATTCTCAATTATTATGTAAGAGAAATAATTAGTCTTTTAATTCTTATATTCAATTAAAAGTAATTTTTGGGATAAAAATTGAATAACAAATTTTAAAAAATTCAATCTAGTTTAATTTGAATTAATTTTAAAATATTTTCGAATTACAGTTGTAGAAATATATATTATTATTTTGATAAATAAAATATATTAATATTATAAAAATTATGGTAATAAAATAAATTTAATACATAATATAATCTATTATATATATATAGATTTTTAAAACAAAAAACATATAATATAAGTAATATCAATAGTAGTGTCCATGGAGAGTTTGAAAGTGTGAAAGTTAACCTTGTATAAAAAGAAAGAAAATTGATGATATTAAAAACCCTACTATTTGGATATTGATACAATTTGTCTAACTAAACTGCTCCCTATCTCCCTCTCCTCGCCCAACTCGCTCTATTCGTCTAGCTCGCTCTCGCCGCAATGTTTTGGGTTTCTCTCTCCCTTTCTGCTTATTGCGTGTTTTACTCTGTTCTCAATGGGATGATGCCTTTCTTTTAAGCCTTTACTTTGCAAAATTTTAATGTGTGTTTATTTGCAGGATCGGCGTTGTGCTGCGATGTATGAGAAAATCTTAAAGAGGAAAAACCCTTGGTTACGAGAAAATCTATGCAATGGAAACCCGGAACTGTATCCAGACTATTACAGTAAGATTTTCCTTTTCCTTTTTTATTTTTTATTTTTCATTCTTTTAAAACTATCCTCAAGTAGCTAATACATATTTGAAATTCATTATCACAAAATCGAATCCTTGGAGCAGCGCCCGATCTTATGCATTACATAACACAGTTATCTACTAAGCGACCAAAGTTCAAGGCGTACGGTAATAATGCCTTCTTGGATATAAATACAAAGAAAGCTGTTTTGAAGACTTCTTCTTCCGTTGTTGCTCTTATATCTCATACTGGTTGGTATTCGTTTCTCCAATTTATTTCACTTTTTGTTTTTTGTCATTTCATTCGGGACATATATGATGTTTTACAACTATTTCACGATTAGAAAAATGACTTCCTCTTAAGTTCAAGGTATACTTTAAAATGATTTATTCTCTGGCTTGTATAGTGGGGTTTTGTAGCTTCATTCATATTTATTACTTAGGGTATCATAGTTTGATTGTCTCTTTCTATTGCTGCTTCTAATTAAAAAAAAAAGAGGGATTAATTCTGTAAAATTATATTCTTAAGAAATTAACATTACATGATGCACATACCACTCTCTCTCACACGCACGTTTAACTTACTACACGTATGTAATAACTTACACACACATGCATTTTTTGTGAACGCCGTTCAAACATATAAGCTTACCTATTTATAGTACTTGTAGGCACCCAAATAAGTCTGTAAACCTTAGCCAAAAGCAATTAAATATTTGGATTATTCATGCCTCCACTACAATTTGCTTGTCACCGTGATCTTGGTAATTGAACAAAACAAAAGTAGACACATTAGAATAATCATTTCTTGATTTGAATACAGGAGAGCAAGAGTTGACTGAAGGTTCCGGCGTAATCATTGAAAATGATGAGAACAATGGCCATATTGTTTTGACATCCGCCAATCTCATTCGGCGTCCTACCGAAGAAGATGTGATGGAAGATCATCTGGCTGACCGTCTTAAGGTTAGTGTTTGTATTTGCGACGTTCAATTAAATTGGGCCTTAAAACCTAACTAGGACTGGCCATTATGTCTTATTATTTTGAATATTGCATTCGTACATATCAATTGTATATGTTATGTGTTTCCATTTATCAAAATGTCTCGAGGTTGTTAGATGCTAAACATTGGTATTTATTGTCAGATTAAAATGATATCAATTTATTATGTATAACTTATTTATTGGATTTTCTTATGCCTTTGACATGCAATTAATGATATTTTTATTCTAAAAAACAAATCATCTTAACTTTCTCATTACTGTAAAGTGGAAATGGTAAAGTGGAAATTACTGTAAAGTGGAAATGGTAAAGTGGAAAATGATAATGGAGTTTAATTCTTCTTTGTAGGTTATCATATACCTGTATGATGGTAAATCATATGAGGGAGAAGTACGGGCATATGATTTCCACTATAACATTGCTTGGATATGGTTTCAGTCAGATTCATCCCTTGCTACTGCAAGGTTAAGACAAGTGGATGATTATGTCAATGTTAACCCGGATGAGGAGAAGTCATTTCATCTTCGTCCACATTCTAGCCATTTTAACCTTGTTCCTGGTGATGCGATGGTTGCTGTGGGGCGTTATTTTTCCAAACCATTTGATCTCATGGCTGCTCCGGGTGAATTCTGGTTAGTTAGATAGATGGAGTTGTTCTCATTGTACATATTAAATATTACGTTGCTTAAAAATATCTTATCTTTGGAGTAATGTATTAGTTTATTTTGGCAAAGTTCCCTTGTATGTAACTTCTGTTTGTTTTTATGCAGTCTTGATCGCTGCGATTTTGACTGTAAGGAACTCATCATGGGGACTTGCAAGACCACGAGAGTAATTTCATTTCCCATCTGTCGGCTAGGATTAGCGATGAGTGTGAACAAAAAATGATTGTTTAACTTTTTGGATGTTATTGATTGAGATGTATGATTATGACAAAATTATTTGGTTTAACTGTATGGCTGAGAGTTTGTATTTTAATATGGTTGTATTTCATTTTCGTTTATGTTCAGATTTCTTGGAAGAAATTCTTTGCATTTCTGATTGTTATGTGGCTCTTTTTGACATTCTCTGCAGCTTTATTAACAGTTGCTTTTCTTGTAGTGTGGTGATGGTGGAGCGATGATAAATCTTTCAGGAGAAGTAATTGGCATTATGTTTTATTATGAAAATGGTTTTGCTACTCCTTTTTTGCCTATAAACATAGCTCACAAATGCTGGGAGCATTACAAAAGATACGGGTATGTTAATGCTGTATTTATCAATCTAATTTTATTGTTTATATTTATTAATAGTGCATTATTTAATTGTTCACGGGTGTTGATAGACACTTGGTAACAAGACATTCTCCTAAACAGTAGGATGCCTTTGATTATTGTGTAGTTGACTACTTGCATGTGTCTATGTTAAAGTTGGGATATTTTTTAGTAAGAACTTCATAATTGTAATAAATAATTACAGTTGTCTTTTGACGAAGATTAAACTTCATAATTCTCGTTTCAGTCCTTTAATCAGTGCAATTTTTTCTACAGTGGCATTTCTCTTGCCGTATAAGCTTTGAATCATGAAGTTTTTGTTATAGCACTGTATGTAACATATAGATGCTTATTTTGACATTTATGTCTGTTCCAAATTCTGAAACAATAAAACTCAACTGACTTTTTCGTGAAAAAAATCTTATACTTTGGCATGAAGAATTTGCTATGCAACCTGTTTGTAGAAGTTTTGAACATATTCATTGAATTTCATTTTTATGTTGTTAAGGCCTGCACTTGATTATTGTGTATCTGCAGCACCATGAGTCATTTTCTCCATCTGTCTTTGCTTTTTGTTACCCTTTGCTCTGTTTCAGTTTGGTTTGACCTTCTTGGAGAAGGCCCAAAGACACTCAGTCGCACCAGTCAATTGTGTACCTGCAGTGCCATGAGACACTCAGTCTTACTTGAAAAGAAAGTAAACTTACAAGTCAATTGTTGACCAACTTTTAACATGTGGTGTCATGCCATTTTGTTTCTCTAATGTTGAAATTTTTGTGATGATTAAGTTTCAATCTTCATAATGTTCACTTATATTTGAATGCTGCCCATCTTTTGTCATTTGGTCTTTTAAGAGTACTGGATGGAGGTCCCTAAATAAATGAAGCAAGTCTTCGCATCTTGTTACATATTTGGGCATTTTTGCTGGCATTCTTAATAAACAACTTATTCTCATCTCATATGAATTGCCTAAGGTATAACCAATAATTCGTGATCTAATGAATAACTCTTCACAACAGGGTACTCCGGCGACCTTCTCTAGGAGTTGTGGCTACAAACTTTTACGCAGCTGATGTATCTCTCATAGACAAGATTATTCAAAAAATTCCGAATATTTGCAATGGAGTTTTTATTGAGAAGGTATACTGCCTACCTAATTCTCACGCATCTTGCTTTTAATGCATGTATTATGATGAAATCCTACTGCTGAGGTGTTTGATCTAAAGAGTTGGACTTTGATCTAGTCTTTAATATGCACTGATAATGCTTCTGATTAGCTTGTTGAGCAATCAATGGAGCAATTTAGAAACCAATTGTCAATTGTGGGTGATTAAATTATTGCTGCTGCTTGTTAATAATACATAAGCTTCTATGTCATGAGTTCTCTTATATGCCATTTCGTTCTGTTATTGCATCATTTCTTTAGTTCTTACTTTCTTTTGCTTGTTGGAAAATGGTTGTTAAATTGGTTTAGTATTTTGTGTGATTGAAGGGGAAAACGCTCTTGTTGCGAAGTTTCTATCATTCCTCTTTTAGCTGCTTGAAAAAGCATTTGTTTTTATGTTTGTTTGGATCTGTATGATACCTAAGTCGGTTTCATTTATTTGATTATTTGTCTCAACTGCACGTCTTAATATGATCCAACTTGTGAGTAGGTAATTCAAGGTTCTTCTGCTGATTCTGCTGGGTTGCGTTTGAATGATGTAATATTTCAGTGTGATGGAAAAACAGTTCACAGTTTCTTGGAGGTATATTCTATTTATCAATATAATTTATTTTTATATGTTTACCGATGTCATTCTCAAGAGATTATTTTTCTTTTTCTTATATTCTCTTGATGGAAAAACAGTTCACAGTTTCTTGGAGATATATTCTCTTGAGTAAATGGATTTGGATATTTTTGGAGAATTTAATAAAGGCATTCAATTCAAATTTATTGGACTTTCAGTATTTTGCTTAAAACATTTCTTATTTGACTTTATTGCTTCAGTCTACAAATTTTGAAAAATGTTTGTTTTTGTTGTTCTGTTCGTCTTTATTATTCTTGAAAGTTGAACTAAAACTTTTCGTATGATTTTGTTACTACTTTTTTTTTTCCCTTGGGATTGATCTTACTCATATATAATTGAGTCATGAGGAGAACTCTTGTAAAAGAGGCCTTTTGGAATCAGATTTAGGCATTCACAAGTATACCGAACTCCTCCTCACTGGCCCTTTTTGTTTGTATTGTTCTTCTGTTGTAATCCAATTGCAATTGTTGTTTATAAATACTGATCAACTGCTGGAGATTATATTATTCATCTGTCTAAAATCACAAGTTGGTTGGTTATCAGCATTGTTTCTCTTTTTGTGTTTGCCCGTTTCAGTTTGTGGAGATGGTGTGGGATAAGAAAGTTGGAGATGTATTGGATTTGTATGTGGTCCGATCATATGAAAATGATCCCATACATATCAATATGGTGGTGGATGAAGTTGCTGCTGAAAATTTTAATCGGTAAGTATTGTGTCAATAGAATGACTAATCAAGATACAATAATGTATATTGACCAGTTTCAATTAATATTTCCTGTTGGTACTTATGATTTTTGTTTTTGTTTTGCTTTAATAGTTGGTCACGGATGATATAGAGAAGCTGAAGGGCATACTGATATCACCACTATGTATTTAGAGCTGCTATGTATTTTGATTGTACCAGCGAGGAAAAGAAGGAACAGGATAATCATTGAAGATGCTATGAAGAATTTGGCAATAAAACTCAACTGATTTGGCATGAAGAATTTGCTATGCCACTGTTTGTATAAATTTTAAACATATGAAATTTTTATATTGTAAAGTGATGCACTGTATTATTGTGTACCTGCAATATCGAGAGTCATTTTCTCCCTCCATCTTTGTTTTTTGTTACACCTTGGAGGTATATTCTATTTATCAATAGCATTTATTTTTATATATTTACCAATGTCATTCTCAAGATATTATTTTTCTCTGTTTTATCATATCTTGAGTAAGCTAATTGGAATATCTTTGGAGAATGTAATATGATTTTGTTAACTACTTTTTTCTCCCTTGTTTGTTTTACTCATCAAAGTGATCCCATACATGTCAATATAGTAGTTGATGGTTGTTACACCAATTTGTACAATGGAAAAAACAGTGAGTAAAGAACTTCTTGGATTTCACAAATCTTTGTCCAAAGAAAATACTTTAAAAACATTCACTAAACAGGTTTTTTTAAAGGGTTTTATAAAAGAGGTTGTAGGCCTTGAAATAAAACACATATTATGACACAAGTTCTCATAATAAATATGTAATTATGTGTTGAATTGAAACATTAGACAAATGTAAACACATTAGATGCAAAAAAATTACGCAATGGAAGAGGTACCTAATTCAATTGTAAAATACATTTTGAAATGCTACCTATAAACTTAAAAAATTATTTCAGTTTTAAATGTATCTTCGGGATAGTCATGAGTATCTAATTTTTAGATTGGAAACTCAATTTCAAAACCACATATTTTTTATTTATTTCGTTGCACGCTTATAATTTTTTGAAATATCTATAAGATGACTAAGATAATTTGCGTTACTATATTTGTGTTTCTTATTTACTTTAACTCATGCAACAACCGATCAAATTGACATAGTTAATTGGGATTTAGAAAAAAGTAGATAGTGTATGATAGTTGGCTTTTGTTTCTTTTATATTTATCAAATCTCAATTTTAGTTCCTCACTTTTTTTCCTTTCAGCATCCATCCGGTGTTCAATGTCTGTGAATAGGTTGTCGTAGCATGAACAACCTCAAAGTTGCAAGTTGGGGTGGGTGTCAACAAAGATAGATGAGGGTGTGAGTGTGGGAGTGACAGTGAGAAATCTTATGTGTAAAGGCCATTAGAAGATCCAATGAATGCACGATATAACATTTGGCAGTTGTATGAACTTATTTATCATTTTTTTTATCGACAAAAAAAATAATACTTAACCACTCAACCGATTTTTGAGCTTTATAAATAAATTACAACAAATGTATATTATATATTAAAAAATACATATTGAAATGATATAATATACGCAATTAATTAAAATAAATACAGTACTCAATTTTATTACAAAAGGATATCAAAGCAATAATATGATATCGAAAGAATAAATATACAACAAAATTTAATGATAGTAGAAGAAAATTTTAGTTTTTTTATCTATTTGAAAATAATCAAATTTAATTATAGTAAAAGAAAATTTTAAAAATATTTATCTGGCACAATATTATTGAATGAGTCTTATGATAACTCTTTAGGTGTAATTTGATTTCTTCTATAACACACACACACACAATTTTTATTCTTATAAAAATATTTTTTGTCATTTATAATACCCTTGCAAATAAAAAAAAATTAAATAGTCTTTAATGGATTTTTTAATAAAAAAAATAATTGATGACTTTATTAATGTGTTGACTGTGTATTTTTTAATATTTAAAACTAAAAACAATCCATTTATTCATTTGAAAATAATAATAAACATTTAATTAAAGAGTCTTAACCGATGAGTGGATTTATTGCATTATTTCATAAATAGACTATGATTTAAACAAGGGTCGTGCTAATAAATGGTTTAAGGACAGTTGTTAAGAAATAAAAAAAATGTTTTGAAGAAAAAATATTACTTTTTACGATTCAAAAATATAAATTACGTAACTTTTTACAATTTAAAAGTATGAATTATATAACTTTTTCAAAAAAAAAATTTACATTTGATTCTTAACAAGTGCTCTTGAATGGACACTTGTTAGCATTTTTCTTTAAATAATTATTCATATTTGAGTTGATATTAAGTGAACCATTATAACTATTTTGTAAAAGGGTATGTCCCTCTCCCCTTTCTCTATAAATATATCTTATGATATATGTTAATAGCTAAACTAATGTTACTATACATTTATTATCAAAGTTTGAGAAAGAAGATATATGTTAATAGCTAAACTAATGTTACTATATATTGATTATCAAAGTTTGAGAAAGAAGGGGATGAATATCACGACTATCTCTTTGGGATAGTCGTGAGTTTCTAATTTTCAGATTTGAAACTCAATTTCAAATCCACATTCGAGTAAAATAAAATTGAGTTCTTAATGTTAAAACAATTTTTTCTTAAAATTCAACAAAAATAAATAGATTTTATAATTTTTGTTTTTGTTTTAAAATAATCATGTCACTATTACTAGATCTAAGCACCACTCTTGGGGGTGGGAATAACAAAGCCTGATTTTGCTTAAATAAGTCAAACAAAGCCTTTTAAAAATGATATTTTATCTGTATCTAAAAAGACTAATAGGTCAATAAAAAACGTGAATTTTGTGAACTTGGTACAACGATAACATCAATTTTTTCACTTTTCGCACCAGACTTGTGTATGTATGAATACAATCATCAAATTAATTTATAGCGTAATTGTTTTGAGAGGGAAGAATAAGTTTATATGTGAGAAAGTAGGAACGAAAAATTAGATTTCAAATTTCTGATAAAAATTATTTTAAGAACACACTTTTTAGAAGTGTATATACGAAAATTTAAAGTTTGAGTTTTCTATTGGATAAAAATATTTCAATAAACTCATATTTTATGTGTTTCGGATGTACTCCGGTAAACTTAAATGAGTTTAAATGTCACTGTCAGTGCAATAAATTTTACATTGTCAGCACATCAAAATCATTCATGAGCATGACTTTAGAGGAAATTATGATTAGGAGTGGGAATAGATTAGGTCGAGATAGACTTTGCGTCAAAAAATTTATGGCGTAAGTCTAACATATAGCTTGTCACATGCCTTCTTTTTATGTCTGAATATGACATATTTAAAAACCTATTTCATATTAATATTTTTAAATTAGTAGTCAGACAATTTTTTTAATAGACTAACAAGTTAATAAGTGAATAAAGTTATTTTTTTTTTTGAAATTTAAAATGATATTTTAAATAATTTGACTTTAAATGACATTATATTTCAATTCTATTTTATTATAATATATTTAAATATGATAAAAACTAATATAGATATAATAAGATTAAATTACTAAAATATTAATAAATTTATGATTTAACTTAAAGTTCACAATATAATATATAGTTATAATATTAATTAAAAAATTATTATATTTGTTTAAATAGGTTGACTTGGTAGACCTAACACGTTTTTTGATTGGCATATAGTCTGGTCTGATTTGGGTCTGTTGTAGGCCTCTATCGGTCTGCCTAACTTGTTTTCACCCCTAGTTATGATAAAAGTTAAACATTTATGATGAATTAACTATTGTGATTGATTCACTATGTGAGGACAAAATAGAACGATATAAATAAGTCTTTCATAACACAAATAGAAAGACAAATATGTTGAGATAAAAACCTTTTTGATATATGTTTTAATGACAACAAACCTTATCAAATAAATGATTAAGTTTTATGAATGGTGATCTATTAATGATTGCACTTGAGTTTTATTTAAGTAAGATGAATTGCATAAGTGAACAAGCAAGGATTCATTCACATCGTCAAAGTGCATAAGTATCTACTCAATAATGAAAAAATCTCAAAAAGAATATATCATATATCAATCATTTAAGAGAATGATCATCACTGAAGTAGCAATGTCGATTTACAAGAAAAGGGGGGGGGGGGTTGAAATGTAAATGCACCTTTTTAAAATTCCTGTTAAAAACTTAAGAAAATAACTTAAGATTGATTGGTTATGAAAACAGAAAACGGAGAACGTTCGTATCATTATGGACTGATGTCATCATACTTGGAGAATGATGTTGATCATTTTGGAGATAGTTGTTAATCATTCTGGAGAAAGATGTTTGCTGCTGAAGATCAAGTGTAAAAAGCTGGAGAATGTTTATCAATCTGGAGACTGATGTTACACTGCTGGAGAATGATCATCTATTTGTAGTTTCTTTGAATTTGATCATCTTAGTTTGTTCCTTGCCAAGTGCTGATGATATAGATATAAAATCCTGAGGTTAAAACTTCTTTTAACTAGTGGAATTGATCTTGAAGCTGACTCGATCATTCTTGAAATTGGAGAACATTCTCCGTTTTTCCAGAATTTGTCAAGAACGTTCTGCGTTCTTGTTTGTTCACATTTTGCTTTTCATGCTGATTTATTCTTGCTCTACTCGTATCATATCTTTGATTAATACACTCGAACACACATGTTAAATACCAAAACACTTAGAATTATAATTATAAGTCTTAATTAACTTTTGTTTAGTTATCATCAAAACATTAATTTGGGATTTTGTCTCAACAATTACATCTTCAAGATAACATCTTCACGAAGAAGGTGATCAAATACATTCATACAACAAATATCAAATTGAAAAAAGCAAGATCAATGTAAGAAAGCAAGATTATTCTGGTTATTAAACAAAAAAAACGAAGATCGATCTGACTTTCACAAAATCAATCCAAGAACGTTCTAATTTACTAAGAACGAAGCCTTCTTGAATTCAAGATCATTCTAGGTTGCGAAAATACATCAATCTACATTGCAAATCATCCGTATTTAGTACAAAGGAACGTAATTATATACTCATGATTATTTTGGACAAACTTGTCAAAAGTATCAATAAATACAAAGCAATACAAGAAAAGTAAATAACAAGACTAATCTCCAAAATTATAATGAGCAATGACAACTAGGACAACAATGACACTGCTGCTGCACCTTTTTGCAAAAAGCACATTATGCTTGTAAGACAAAGGATTGACATTAGACAACTTCTAAATCCTCCTGCCACGTTTTTTTTTTCATACAACACAAGTCTAAGAACATTCTGGTTTGCGAAATAACAAAGTTTTCTTTAAATCAAGATCGTTTTGAGCTACGGAAAAAAAACTATCAATCTTCATCACAAATTAGCAGCCTTCAGTATAAAAATAACAGAATTATATACACAAGATCATTTTGGACATATTCATTCAAAGAGGATCAACAAAGACATAGAAAAACATCAAGAACAAACAACAAGATCAATCTCCAGATTTATGATCAAAAAGTACATCAAGGACAAAAATACCTGTTGAGGCAAAAACCTTTTTGATGTATGTTTTAATGACAACAAAACTTATGAAATGAATGATTAAGTTTTATGAATGATGGTCTACTAATGATTGCACTTGAGTTTTGTTTAAGGAACATGAATTGCATAAGTGAACAAGCAAGAAACCATTCACTTCATCAAAGTGCATAAGTATTCACTCAATAATGAAATAATCTTAAATGGAATGTATCATATATTAATCATTCAAGAGAATGATTATTACATCTTCAAGATAGTATCTTCATAAAGAAGATGATCAAATACATTCATACAACAATCAATGATTACACTATGCAATAAATCAGAAGCAAGATCAAATCTGAAAAACGAAGAATGTTCTGGTTATTAAACAGAAAAAACAAAGAACATTCTTGACAGCATTTTGAAAAACGATTATCATTCTGGATAGCAGTTTGAGAAACGAAGAATGTTTTGGTTTTGACAGCATTAATTCAAGAACATTCTGGTTTACAAAGAACAAAGTCTTCTTTAATTCAAGATCGATTTGGGCTACAAAAATAAATCAATCTACATTGCAAATCACCAGTATTCATTACAAAGGAACATAATTATATACTCAAGATCATTTTGGGCGGATTCTTTCCAAAAGATCAACAAAAAGAAAAGCAATGCATCAAGAATAAAAAGCAAGACTAAACCCCAAAGTTGATGGCTAAAATTAAACAAGTACAAATTGGACATAAGTGATAATGTCACTGCATCACTAACACACGTATAAAACAGAAAAGCTTTGCACGCAACAAATGTTAGAATTGTCAAAATCTAGCAATCACTCAAAACAGAAACGAAGAACGTTCTTCATTTTCACAACTTTAATCCAAGAACGTTATGGTTTACAAAGAGCAAAATATGTTGTTATGGTTTACTAAATATTCAAAGTCTTTTAACATCTATAAATTGAAGATAAATTGGAAGATGAAGGCAAGAGTTCAATTTACAAATCTACCAACACTTGTTCAAGTAACAAGTCAAAAAACTCTTCAAACAAACTCCAACTCTCTTCACTATATCTTTGGATCATTATTTACTAAGTTTATCTTTCATTTATCTCAAACATAATGTCGTCACGAACGTCGAACCATAATGTCGTCACGGATATCGAACCATAATGTCGTCACGGACGTCGAACCATATGTTGTGTATGGTTGTTTCTCTTTCTTAGGTTGTTTCCCTTTCTGATTCACTTTAGAAGAATATTGAGTGATTGACATGCATTCTTTCAGCAATGTTACAATGTTACATGTACTCGCCACCCTCTTACAACTAAGAGAGCTATGCCCCAATTTAGCTTCATATAAACTATAGTACGTCGAACCAACCATCACGGACGTCGAACCATAATGTCGTCACGAATGTCGAACCATAATGTCGTCACGGACGTCGAACCTTCGGTTGTGTATGGTTGTTTTCCTTTCTTAGGTTGTTTCCCTTTCTTATTTACTTTAGAAGAATATTGAGTGATTGACATGCATTCTTTCAGCAATGTTACATGTACAACAATTTTGCCACCCTCTTACAACTAAGAGACCTATGCCCCAATTTAGCTTCATATAAACTATAGGACGTCGAACCATCACGGACGTCGAACCATCACGGACGTCGAACCATAATGTCGTCACGAACGTCGAACCATAATGTCGTCACGGTTATAGTGTGGGCGCAAGTCATCGAACCATAATGTCGTCACGGACGTCGAACCATAATGTCGTCACGGTTATAGTGTGGGCGCAAGTCATCGAACCATAATGTCGTCACGGACGTCGAACCATAATGTCGTCACGGTTATAGTGTGGGCGCAAGTCATCGAACCATAATGTCGTCACGGACGTCGAACCATAATGTCGTCACGGTTATGATTGTATTTACAGAGAGTGTGGGCGTAAGTCATCAAAAATATCTCATTCCCTTAGACCATGTAAGAGGCCTTTAACAGTGTTTCACACGGAGAAATAGATCCATCCGTTGCAAATTTGGCGCTCTTGTGGACCCATGTAAGAGGCCTAGATCCATCCGTCGTCAATCATGCACTAATATAAACTATATACCTCTTACTAAGAGAACTATGCCCCAATTTAGCTTTATATAAACTATATCAGCATAAAATATCCGTCATCTATACCATAATGTCGTCACGGTTATGATTGTATTTACCCAGGAGTGTGGGCGCAAGTTATCAAAATTACCTCATTCCCTTCTATTCTCACGCAATGAAAACGCTGTAGCATATGATATAACATGAGAATCATCTACTGCACTAATAATCCTTAAGACCTATGTAAGAGGCTTCACCTTCTCACTTCTCACTTAATTTTAGAAGCTCATAATCAGACCAAGAATCCTACATTTATTTCAAAATATCAATGCAATAATAACATTAAACTTTAAGTTAAAATAAAATAGTTAACTACTTCGACAGAAAAATAGACAAATGAGTTTGACTAGTTCGCATATAGCTCTTTCAAAACTCATTATTAACTAGTTGCATTATCATCACAATGCAAATCGATTGAGAGAAATAGAAAGGATATGAATATGGTTACGTTACCATTGAAATCGTAGATTTGCAACGAGAAAACTGAACTGCAGGTTGAGTGAGTGCGGGATTTTCGAATTTCAGAATAGGGGCGAAGCTTTACGAATGAGAGACGGCGAAGCTTGAAGAGGAGGAAGATTGAGAAGATGATTTTAGGGTTTCAGAATAGGAGTGGTGGAAGATTGAGAAGATGATTTTTGGGTTTTCAGTTTACAAGTGGATTGGGCTTGGACTCTACCCATGATTAAATGACTCATATGAAAAATTGATTGGGCTTACACTATTATTTTTAAATAAATGGATTGTTTTTTAATTTTAAATATTAAATATACAAAATAGGTTGTAAAAATATGAAATAAAAACAAAATTTAGTTGTCTAAAATATAAATGAGAATTTTAAATATAACGCAAAAGAAACAATGTCCAAAATAGGCAACAATTGTTCAAAATAGACAATAGGAGTCTCCTTACTTAGATGATACAAACTTAAAATAAAATGAGATAAGATAGGTAGTAGATTTTTGAAGGAAAAAAATTGGATTGCTTTGAGTGATTGAACTTGAATTTGTCTTTACTTTACCAAATGTTATAGTGTAGAAGTTAGGCTTAAATACAGTTTTGATCCCTCTATTTTACTCAATCTGCAATTTTTGTCCCCCTATTTTTTTTATTCGCAATTTTGATCGCCTTATTTTTTTAAAATTATGACAGTTTGTCCGGCTTTGATCTTGACTCTTGAATTTGATGATGTGGTAATTAATGAGGTTGATGTATTATCTATATCATATTTAATACGCAATTTTATTGAATTTGATGACGTGGTAATTAATATCGTCTATTTCTTGCGATTATTGTGTCTCATTCTCGCTCTACTGTGTTCTTTGTAATGGATTCAAGGGAAACAAAATGATGGAAATCACGAAACTCGGTTGCGATTGAACTCCAAAAAATCCGTATGATTCAATACTTTATTCATGAACAAAAGAGGATGAAAAATATATTTCCAGGTATGTGATTTTTGTGGTTTGTCACGTGTGTTCGTATTGGTTGCTATCAATTACTGTTAGTTTTGAATGGGTTTTAGGGTTTTTATGAATGGTTTATTGTTTAACATGGTAACAATCGTTCGTTCATCCCATTCTGAAGTTTCTTTTGAATCTAATTCTGATTTATATGATTATTTTGTTTAGGGTTTATTTGTGACTTTGTTTAATCAAGTTATGATTTTTACAGACCACCACCAGTTCAAATTGTTAGATTACAAATATACTATTGGCGGCATGTTTGTAAATAATCCTTCCAAATTATATTTCAAGGTCAAGTTGATGAAATGAATTGGGATTGGGATGCAGACCACATGTTGTATATGGATATAAGAAGAATAATAACAAATCTGGGTTATAAAGAAGTTAGATGTTTGTGGTATAGACACCCAAAATATTCACTTACTCATGGATTGAGGTCTTTTAACTCATATGCTATAACATGGATTGAGGTCTTTTAACCCACCACGATATGAATTGATACTAAACTACAAAAATTACTTATAACATGATCTCTCTGGTTCCTATATATCTTGCATCTAGTTATATTTATCTCTGATTCTATCTTTAATCATTTATATTTTCAATTCTGCATTTATCATTCAAAATTTATAGGTTGAATTCATAACATAAACTAATTAATTTTTGCAAACCATAAATAATAGAAAAGATCAAAACATTTGTGCAGGTTAAAAGAAACCACGTTTCTGCAAAAACATAAGGGTTTAGGTATAGTCCAAGACTCCAAGCCCAATCCACTTATAAACCCAAAACCCTAAAATCATCTTCTCAAGCCCTCCTCTCTGAAAGCTGCTCCATTTCTGTCTCTCATTCGAAATCGAAAATCGCACCCTGTCAACCTGCAATTCACGCACTCACTCAACCTGCAATTCAGCTTTTTCGCCGCAAATCTACGTTGTCAATGGTAATGTAACCATATTCTATTCTAACTTCAAGTTTTCATTGCTTATCCACGTAATGATAATTTAATGTTATTATTGCTCTTACATTTTAAAATAACCGTAGGATTCTTTGTCTGATTCTGAATTTCTCAAACTAAGTGAGAAGGTGAAGCCTTTTACATGGATTGTAAGACTGATTAATCCAGGAAACAATGAGTTTCCTGTTTCAACATATGCTACAGCTTTTTCACTACAAGGTATCGGAATAAAAGACAACGAACTATTATTGATGACTTGCTTCCATCCTCTCCGTGAATTAAACCATAATAGTTGCATCATGGTTAGAAAGATAGACGATGAAGATTTTGTGCTGAAGGCCAATATAGTTTACAAGAAGCCAACTTGGGACATAGCTCTGCTAGTTGTCAGAAATGTCAAAGAACAGATGTGCGCAGAATTTGCAACGAGTGGATCTTGGATCTATCTCTCCGTGTCAAACACTGCTACATGTAGGCCATTCCGTGGATCTGGTATGGTCTGTATTCGTTGGACGCTCTGCATATCAATGTCTAGACAGCTTTGTTCCTCTTAGTCGTCATGAGACTTGCATTAAATATGATTCTTCTAGCATGAACACAACGCCAGGTTATCGAATCATGGGTCATATTTGGAATCGGGATTATTTCTCTAAGGTAACAGAGTTTACCCCATTTGAAGAGAATCTTCACCCTTCTGTTCCCATTATACAGTGCACTGGCTTCTCGTGTAGGGAGGGCTGTTCTGGAGGACCGGTCTTTAATATCCAAGGCCAAATCGTAGGGATGATTGTTGGGGAATTTCAAGGCAGCCAAGTTGCTATACACCTAACATTGCTGAAAGAATCGATAAAAGAATTTGTAGACTCTAAGGTTTGTTAATTTCTTTTAAAAAAAGCTCTCTATTTTTTGTTGTAGATGTGATACATTATTCACCTCTGGTTGTATTTGCTTTGTTTCTGGTTTTGGTTTGCCACTGGTTGAACAGAATATGATTATCTATTGAAGGTTAGTGAAGTAAGAATCATTATATATTTTAAGTACACATCAAACACTCATTATATATTGTATGATAATGAATTACTTAGGAGAAATATTTCAACTAGTGTTTATAAGAATCAACATATTATAAACAAATGAAAATTGAAGTAATAATTAGAAACAACAGATTAAAGATTCAGGGTAAAAAACAGAATAAAAATTAAATAGCAAAGTTAGACAAGGAATAGGATGATGATTGATAATTCTAAGTGTGTGCTTGTTATCTGACAAAGTTAGATTATCTGCAACTATATGTTGTTATATGTTTAGACAACACATTATTAAATATATGAGCAATGATGCTCTATGTTTAGACAACATATTATCGATCATTCCGACGAATAACGAATGTAAATATTGCATTAAGAACCAATGCACAATTTTTTTAGCCCTATCCACAGCTGATTCAAATAGCTGGTCAATTAAAAACACGAAAACACATTTAGAGTATGTATATCCAAGCAATGTTGAATAGGTTTAATTGTTTTGGCGGTTAGTGGATGGAAATCTTGCATTGGGAACCAATGCACGATTAATTAGCTAGGACTGGTAGTCCAAACTCACTACATTAATATTTTCATTAATACTAGTAGTATATATAGTATAAGTGATTGCATAATGGTTAGACGCGAGTTGTATCTTATAAACCAGTAGACATAAGTTTACAATTTGATTAGTTTCAAAACCTAGTCAAATCTACAAGAAAATGTGACATTCAGACCATTTTTCTTTTTCTCAGTCTGATCTGTAGGAATCAAGCTAGCATTAAAAGCATACGAAACTGAATCAAAGCAAGATCTTAGTAACTCTAATGTTCGAATTTGAAATTAGAATGAAAAGAATGACTAAAAATAACAGTTTGTGATTTAGTAGCATTGAATAAAATGAGGTATTAAACTGAGCATTCAATTATTAGAAAGAAATAATACTTTATATAGTTATTTCACTAACTATATAATTTGCTATTCCATAAAAATAACATTTTGAACTGCTATGTATTTTGATTGTACCAGCGAGGAAAAGAAGGAACAAGATAATCATTGAAGATGCTATGAAGAATTTGGCAATAAAACTCGACTGATTTGGCATGAAGAATTTGCTATGCCACTGTTTGTATAAATTTTAAACATATTAAATTTTTATATTGTAAAGTGATGCACTTTATTATTGTGTACCTGCAATATCGAGTCATTTTCTCCCTCCATCTTTGTTTTCTGTTACACCTTGGAAGTATATTGTATTTATCAATAGCATTTATAATTATATATTTACCAATGTCATTCTCAAGATATTATTTTTCTCTGTTTTATCATATCTTGAGTAAGCTAATTGGAATATCTTTGGAGAATGTAATATGATTTTGTAAACTACTTTTTTCTCCCTTGTTTGTTTTACTCACCAAAGTGATCCCATACATGTCAAATAGTAGTTGATGGTTGTTACACCAATTTGTACAACGGAAAAAACAGTGAGTAAAGAACTTCTTGGATTTCACAAATCTTTGTCCAAAGAAAATACTTTAAAAACATTCACTAAAGAGGTTTTTTTAAAGGGTTTTATAAAAGAGGTTGTAGGCCTTGAAATAAAACACATATTATGACTCAAGTTCTCATAATGAATATGTAATTATGTGTTGAATCGAAACATTAGACAAATGAAAACACAGCAGAAAAAATTACGGAATGGAAGAGGTACCTAATTCAATTGCACGCTTTTAAATTTATGAAATCACTATAAGATGACTAAGATAATTTGCGTTACTATATTCGTGTTTTTTATTTACTTTAACTCATGCAACAACCAATCAAATTGGCCTAGTTGATTGGGATTTAGAAAAATGTAAAAAGTGTATGATAGTTGACTTTTGTTTCTTTTATATTTATCAAATCTCAATTTTAGTTCCTCACTTTTTTCCCTTTCAGCATCCATCCGTTGTTCAATGTCTGTGAATAGGTTGTCAGTGTTGAAATGGTTTAATAATAAACTCACCTAAATTGTTCAATGGCAGTAGCATGAACAACCTCAGTGAAAACAAAACACGAATAAAAAAATGAAAGTTGCAAGTTGGGGTGGGTGTCAACAAAGATAGATGTGAGTGTGAGAGTGAGAGTGAGAGTGAGAGTGAGAAATCTTATGTGTGAAGGCCATTAGAAGATCCAATGAATGCGATATAACATTTGGCAGTTGTATGTGAACTTATTTATCATTTTTCTATGGACAAAAAAAATGCTTTATAAATAAGTTACAACAAATGTATATTATATATTAAAAAATACATATTGAAATGATATAGTATACACAATTAAATAAAATAAATATAGTACTCAATTTTATTACAAAAGGATATCAAAGCAATAATATGATATCGAAAGAATAAATATACAACAAAATTTAATGATAGTAGAAAAAATTTTTAGTTTTTTTTATCTATTTGAAAATAATCAAATTTAATTATAATAAAAGAAAATTTAAAAAATATTTATCTGACACAATATTATTGAATGAGTCTTATGATAACTCTTTAGGTGTAATTTGATTTCTTCTAATATATA
>JBBPBQ010020322.1:6907475-6919407 GCA_037974755.1 Cicer yamashitae | reverse complement strand
TATATTCTTAAATGTGCTTTTGATCTTTACAATTATGAGTCGTTTTGATTTTAATCTTTATAAAAATATTTTTTGTGATTCATAATACCCTTGCAAATTAAAAAAAAATATTAAATAGTCTTTAATGGATTTTTTAATAAAAAAAATGATTGATGACTTTATTAATGACTTTATTAATGTGTTGACTATGTATTTTTTAATATTTAAAACTAAAAAACAATCCATTTATTCATTAAAAAATAATAATAAACATTTAATTAAAGAGTCTTAACCGATGAGTGAATTTATTGCATTATTTCATAAATAGAATATGATTTAAACAATTCAAGAAATAATTTGGAAAGTCTGTAACCTTTGGAAACATTAACAATTCAAAGGTACATGTATCATTAGTTGAAATAATTTTGCATAGATTAAGGATGTTTGATATGTGAAAGATAATTTTGTAAAATTGATTTTAAAGTTATTTTTTAAAACCCCACATGACTGATGTAAAATAAACATCCTCATGTTTCAGTTTAATGAAAAATCACTATGTTTTATACTTAGATGAATTTCCAAAAAAATCATGTTTTTTAAGAGTTTTAAAAAGAATTGTAATTTCTATAAGAAATGATTAAAGGAAATTTGAAACATCATTCTTCAAATAATTCTTTGATGAAAATGATATTTCACATGATTTGATTGTCAAAGAACTTTTGAACAATATGAAGTTGTTTTAAAAAACAAAAAAAAATTAGTTACAAGAAATGACTAGAACAATTTTAAATGAATCAAGTGTTGAAAAATAATTTTGGGGAGAAGCCATCAAAATTGTTTGCCATGTTTTTAATCTGGGATCTGTTAGAAAATATCTTTAACATACCTTCACATGAATTTTTGAAAAATAGAAAGCAAAACATATCATACTTTAACATTTTTAAAATGTCACTACTATGTTTTGTATGATAAAGAAAGTATAGGCAAATTTGCTTTAAAATGTCATCAAAGTATATTTTCTGAATACTCCACATTCTATAAATATTATAAAATATAAAATCTCAAGGCCCAAACTATATATGGAATTATGCATATTATGTTTGATGAATATGTTGATTTTTATGATGAAAGATAGGATGGTGAAGAAAAATAATTACAATGTTAAATTTGGATAAATAAAAAAGTTGATAATGTTCAAATATCATCTCCAAAATCTGATCATGAAGTTGCAAAACAAAAAAAAATCTAAGAGAAAGATCAATTTAAGCAAAAAGGTTTATACTAGAACATTCTCCACAAAGAGTAGAACATTCTCCACAAAAGCAGAATGTTCTTGACAGTGAATATGTTTCATCCAATCAAAACTAATGCTTTCTATCACGATGATATGGTTGAAGAACATCAACAAGTTCTAAAATGAGTTAGAACCATTTGCTTTTGGCACTCCTACACCTACCTCACTACTTAACTTTCCTTCAAAACATCTCCTCGTGATCAAATTATTGGAAGAACTAATTGGTAAGGATTTATTACTGATACCAAAATAAGTCGAAGGATGACGAAAATGACCTAAATGTTAATCCAATGACATAAACACACTAATTGGATGCACAAGATTGGTTAAACAACCAAAATGGATTAGAATAACCCTAGGGAGGACAAAAATAACCTAAATGTTAATCCAGTGACACAAACACACTTATTGAATGCACAAGATTGGTTAAAACCCTTAAATGGATCATAATAAGCATATGGAGGACGAAAATGACCTAAATGTTAATCCAATGACACAAACGCACTTATTGGATGCACAAGATTGGTTAAAAATCCTATATAGATTAGAATAAGTCGAGGGATGACGAAAATGACCTAAATGTTAATGCAATGACACAAACACACTTATTGGATGCACAAGATTGGTTAAAAACCCTAAATGAATTAGAATAAGTCGTAGGATGACGAAAAATGACCTAAATGTTACTTCAATGACATAAACACACTTATTCGATGGACAAGATTGGTTAAGAAACCAAAATGATTTGAACAAGCCTAAGGAGGACGAAAATGACCTAAATGTTAATCCAATGACACAAACACACTTATTGGATTCACAAGATTGGTTAAACAACAAAAATGGATTAGAATAAACCTAGGGAGGACGAAAATGATCAAAATGTTAATCCAATGACACAAACGCACTTATTGGATGCACATGATTGGTTAAAAACCCTAAATGGATTAGAATAAATCGAAGGACGAAGAAAATGACCTAAATGTTAATCCAATGACACAAACACACTTATTGGATGCACAATGGTTAAAAATCCTAAATGGATTAGAATAAGTCGAAGGATGACAAAAATGACATAAGTTTTAATCCAATGACACAAACGCACTTATTGAATGCACAAGATTGGTTAAAAACCCTAAATGGATTAGAATAAGTCGAAGGATGATGAAAATGACATAACTGTTAATCCAATGACACAAACACACTTATCGGATGCAGAAGATTAGTTAAAAAACCTAAATGGATTAGAATAAGTCGAAGGAGGACAAAAATGACCTAAATGTTAATCCAATGACACAAACGCACTTATTGGATGCACAAGATTGGTTAATAAACCTAAATGGATTAGAATAAGTCGAAGGATGACGAAAATGACCTAAATGTTAATCCAATGACACAAACGCACTTATTGGATGCACAAAATTGGTTAAACAACCAAAATGGATTAGAATAAGGCTAGGGAGGACGAAAATGACCTAAATGTTAATCCAATGACATAAACACACTTATTGGATGCACAAAATTGGTTAAACAACCAAAATGGATTAGAATAACATGTTTCAAATTATCGTGTTAAATGAATTAACATCATTTTGTACAAATTCACCTCTTTATGTTCTTGAAAGCATTCTCTATCACGTTCTCCAATTATTTTGCATATATTGAGTAGCATATACATTGCTTCATGCTTGACTATAATTTTTTTTAATATGACTTTTTTTTATAAAAAAAAAAAATTGAGTTTATAATGTGGCTTTTGAAAAAAGATCCTTCTTCAACATATTTTAAATTTATATCCTTGTTTAGGATTTATTTTTGAAGGATTTCAACAAGAGAATATATGTTTGGTCTTCATGAAAATTGTAACGCCCCAAATTTTTTGATCCAAAGCATTACTTAAAAATACTTATTTCTTAGGAAAATTATGACATTTATTTTGTAAGAATACATAAACTACTATTTATTTGAAAAATTAGTAAACCCTAAATCCAAAAATAATATACATAATAATTTATATTATATTTTTACTAAAATTTGCAGCAGATAAATAGAAATTCCATCAAAAGAAAATAAACTTTCATGAGCTATTAGGATATCACGTTTCTCAAAATACAACTTGAATACTTTAGACTTTTTCCTCCTATAGAACAATGCAATGTCAACAAACTTGATTTAACTATAATTTCTTAATCTAATTCCAAACACTTAGTAGTACTTCTATGGTTCTCATACAAAGTCGTTTCTAATTAAATGAGTAAAATACAACTTATAAGTCTCATTCCCAACATAACCTAACAGAGCGAGACTTCTCCCAACTTTAACTTCAAGACTCATTAACTTGTAATAACTGCAATTTCGCAAACGCAAGGTCAAGTCAGTCAAACACAAACAACGAAGGAGGTAAGTTTTAAAATTAGGTTGATAGTATATTATAAGTTAGAAGAACATGCAAATAATCAACACAGAGTCGTATCAACCACATCACAATATATCAAAACATTCAAGGAATAATCATATTATAGAGTCAAAATCACTTAAGAAAAATCAATATCTCATTATCACATCAAATCATCTGAGATAAATTATTATCACATTAGATACACATTAACCACAACAAAACAACTTCCACACAGAAAATCACCCATACCAATGGAGAAAATTGTAGTACCCTAATTTTGTCCAACTTATTAGAAATATTTCAAAAAGTAATAATATCCATTTTTATTATTTATATATATATATATATATATATATATATAAAGATGTATATATTTCTGCCTTTTTAATTATTAATACAAAAAAGGAAAATATATTAAAAAAGGAAATAAAAATAATATAGCTAAAAGGAATAAATTAGGCTCATTTTGTCCAATCAAATTACAATTTTAAATTACAATTACAATATTAAACCAAATCAAATTATAGCCAAATCAAATTACAACCATAAATATTAAGTCAAATCAAATTACAATTTAAAAAAAAAAAAAAAAACCATTTTATGGTGCTTTGCCAGCTGCTACATGCCTTATTTGTTTTCCTTTTGCTGCACTGTCTTGTTTTTGCTTCAGTTGCATGCCTTATTTGAATTTTTCTGTTGCTGCACTGCTTGAAGCACTATCCTTGTGCCTTTTGTAACTAATTAAAAACACAATCTTATAAGTCAGAGATTTGTAACTATTTGAAAAATGATACATGACAAAAGATGATATGTAAGCAATAAAATGTCAACTATCTTTGCCCTTAGCCATTGTACACATTATACAGAGCAAAAAGACAAACTTTTGAGTTTAAGGAAAAAACTAAAAGAAAAATTAATGCTGCAAATAAAAAAGCTCAGCAAATGAACAGATAAAAACAAACATAGGCTAAAATCATGAATGCATCAGATGTGCAGAAAAAACTCTGATGATGAGCAAAAGAAAAAAAGTATCAAACAAGGAACTGGAAAGCTCAAACATGGGCACAAACAAAGAAAGCAACTAAGCAAATAAAAAACTCTATAAATACATCTTCTTTAAAATTTCATAAAGGGATGAACACTGCTGATAAAAAAAACACACGCAAAAGAAAGAGAAGAAGAAATCAGAGGGAGTATAAACAAACAGAAAACGCAAAGACTTCCCTGCGAGCAAACGATCGAGATCCTCGATCAAGATCATCAACTTCGTCGTCGTGTGCATCAACAACGTCTTCCAATCAGAATCGTCCGTTACTTTGGAAACATCGATATCGTAAACGTCAAACTTTGCCATCGCGGCAACGAAGCTTGATTTTAGACGCACCGTAGAGAAGGTAACTCCTTTTCCAAACGCGCTTCTTTCTTCTTTTTTCCAACTAATGGACACCAATAGCAGTCGCCCCCTCCTTTCAGTTTGTAAGCAATTAGGGTTTCAGTAGTATGGTTTTAATTTTTTTTGTTTTGTTTAGTTGAGCTCGGGCTTTAACAGAAAAAATAAAAGGTAAATCTGTTCATGCAAGTTCAGCCCATTTAAAGTTAATTTTAAAAAATATTGTTTCATAACTAATTATCAAATTCATAAAAGATTAATTAGATGCGACATCTTTTTAATCTTTGAGTTGTTAGGATACAAGTGGTACAACTTGATAGTTCTAAAACTCTCTTCTTATCTTATTTAATTAGATGTGATATTTTTATTTTTTTATTTTTTATCTTTGAGTTATTAGGACACAAGTTGCGACAACTTGGCGATTCTAAATCTCATCTTAATAAATAAATTAATAAATTAAAATTCATAAACAAATTAGTAAATAAAAATTATTATTAAAGGTTAACTAGAAATGACATCTTTTAATCCATGAGTAGTAGAACATAATTTATACAACTTGATAATTGTAAAACTTATTTTTATAAATAAATAAACAAATATAAAATTAACTTTTTAAATTTGATTAATTTAGATGTGACTCTTTTTTTTATCTTTGAGTTGTTAAAACACAAGTTGTACTACTTGGTGGTTTTAAAAATCGAGAATAATATAAAATATTTTAAAGAGGATTAAATTAGATGTGACATCTTCTTTACTTCTTGAGTTTTGAGACACAAGTTGTACAACTTGATCGTCCTAAAACTCATATGTTAAAATACTTATTCAAATCAAACTCTTTTATTTTTCTTTTCATCAAAATATTTTTTATCACACCAAATTTTCTTTAAAAACACTCATCACGTCTGTATTTTTTTTTTAACCAAGAACTACGTAGCTTTGATTTCTCCATCGCACCGGGAGATACGTATGAGCAAAATCACATTTTTGTCAAGCACATTAATAAAAATTTCTTTTTTTGTCCTTTATTTCTTAAGCACACATTTATTCCAAAATCATATTAAAAAAATTAATAATAATTGTTATTCATATTTAATAATAAGGAGAAATAAATATACTTAAGTTAATATTAATCTTGCACAATTAATTATAGGTAACCGTATTTTAACGGATGTCGTAGGGTGTTGATATCTTCTTTGCGCATAATCGACTCTCGAACTCAAAATTTGGTTTCAAATACTATTTTTTATTTTTTTTTTCTTCCTATTTTTAAGGGTTTCCCAATATTTCCCTATTTTAAAATAAATTTTGGTGGCGACTCCATTGAATTCGAGAAACACTCGAAATTTTAGGCCGCGAAAAAAATAAACCTACCAAGGCAACTTCCACACAGAAAATCACTCATACCAATGGGGAAAATAAACCTTCCACAAAGGCAACTTCCACACAGAAAATCACTCTTATCAATGGGAAAAATAAACCTGCTACGAAGGCAACTTCCACGAAGATGCATATGCCATGACATGATGGTGTATTATCAAAACTACACATTCCCACACATCCACTAGGATTAGGTCAAATGATTCAAACATAACTTATACGAAATCATCATCTTATTTAAATATCACTAAGATCATACATCAGAGGTTCTTATCATGAAAATCAAATATTCGAAAACAATCATCATAAAATCAAAGCTTCCACACATATTATGAAGATCATGTATTCATAAGCAATTATCACAATGGTCAAAACTTCCACTACACATATCAAGAAATCATAAATAAGACTTTCAACAGATTAAAAATAACGACTTACACTTTCTTCAAATATACCACACAATTGCAGAATTTAAATAACACAATACCTAATAAAAGTTTCTAATATGTATTTTAATCCTACAAACCTTAATTAGTTATATTAATTCAATTATTACTAAATAGGGATATCGTCGTGTGTAGCGAACCCCACATGAAATGTTGGGAAATACAGTTTTTCAGTTCATCTCACATTATAATATACTCATGAAATCAAACTCCCTCTCACCCCTTACCTTATTTTCGACGCTTTCACACACGAATACGATTCCACGAGCAAATAGCCTTTGTTATTTGACTCTTTGTCCTTCAATCAATCTAACTCGACAGTTTATGGGTAAACGTCAAAAATAAATTATGCAAAGACACTCTAATAACTAATTTCGAAATTAGGTTAGGAAACTTACCGTAAATTAGAAAACCAATTAATGTATAATATAGTCACTTTTCACACGATCGTTTTGGCATTGGTTTCACTCAAATCGGACTTACGGTGAAGAAGAATGGTGCAAAATAACAAATTCCATAAACGGAGAAGTCGAATATTTTAGAGAGAAATTATGATAGTTAAAAATATGAGAAAGTGTATTTAATTGACTAACTAAATGAGTGAAACAACATACTAAAATTTGGACAAAAACAGAGAAAGTTTTCTGGACCGGTGTCAAATGATAAGGTTGTTGTTGGTTTCCTTTTGGTTTTACCGACGACGGCTGGAATTGATCTCCCTTTCTTATTCTTTTATTTTATTAAGGGTTCACACACTTGGGCCAAACTCATTGGTTCCCTTATTTATTTTATGTTTTACTATTATTATTTTTATTTTGCTAAAACAAAATTAATAGTTACTTAATCTCATTTTTAATACTCCTCAAAACATCATTTAATTTTCAAAACATTACTAATATTTCATAACTATTATATGATAAAGTAGAGTAAATAAAATAATTAACCTTTTAAAAAAATACATATCACTATCAATTGAAACTCTCATATTCAAAATAATAACTATAATTATACATATTTTTCAAAATACGTACTCAAATAGTACCATCATTAGAGAATACTCAAAATCACAAAATAAATATTATAACATCAACACTTTATATTAATTACTAAATTATAATAAAATTATAATAAAATTATATAAAATCACAATGTCACAACAAGTATATCAAAATAAATGGAATCAAACTCAATATTACCACTATCACAAGATAATTATTTATAAAATAAATAACTAAGAATAGAAAATAGTTATAAATAATTAAAATATAACTATCTGCACACTTAACATGAGTCAAACACACATGAAAACAACACATTAATTACTTATGCGCATATACATGTAAAACCGCCTAAAATCTTATTCTTTAAAATATTACACTAAAATACTATTATTTTTAGAAACATATATAAATTAATAAAATATAATATTTATTATTTACATCACTCATTTAGTCAAATATATACAGATTAACACATCATAGAAAATACACATATAAAGAAAATTAATCATAAAAATAATCAACATATATTCTAAAATAATTTTAGCCCCAATTTAATTATCTAAAATCCTATTTAATTAATAAAATAGTTTATTATAATTTTTTGGGTGTTACAAAAATGATTTGTGTCTGTTGTTGCTTTAAAACTCAAAACTAATCCAAAAAGATTATGTCATAAAGTCAAAAATTTATATGTGAACATTTTGAGGCATATTAATATATGTCTTTGCAAATGAGTCTTATTTGTTGCATTTTGACTTCAAGTGTTTAAATATATTTTAAGTATGATAGATAGAAATAACAACAATCAAAAAGTCTCATACACACTTACTAATGAAAGTAAGCTTCAACATGTGCTTTATTGTAAATTTGTGTGTTTGCAAAAACGTTAAAAATAATTTTTTAATGTGAGCAAATCTCTTGGCATATTTTTGATCCATTTAAAAATTAGTTTTTGAAAAATACAAACATTATTAGCATAAGAATGTTTTGTAAAAAGATAAATTATAATTGACATGTTGCCACATTCATCTTATTTTGCTTCCCTGTATGCGCTTATTCTCTCTACTTTTAAAAATAAAACATGGATCTATTTATAACAGTAAGCATGATCATGTTCAAATTAAAATGTTGCTTGTTGTGAAAAAGGACAATGAGCAAAGAGACATCTTACTTGTGTTATGGAATTATGAAATATTAAAGGATATTAATTTCATAATATTCAGAGGAAGTTTTTAGAAAATATTGTTTTTCTTAACACATAAGTCTACTCATTGTTTTTTTTCTTTCTAAAAATGAAAAGAATATATATTCATTGACTATTTTTTCGAGTGTTTTAAAATGCTTGCAATTATGTCATATTGTTTTTGTTATCATTATCCATATTTTGATTGCAACATTGACTAAAATGATTTTTGATTATCATACATGCTATGTTCCTTGATGTTAATTGCAAATTTGAAAAGTTTGATATATGAATGAATTTTTCAATCACATGATTTCTAAGTGCAATATATTCATACTATTGCTCCAAACAATTGTACTTCATATTTTCTTTTATTCCCCAACCTTTTTTGATAGATACCAAAAGGGGGAGAGAAATATATGATGAATATAAGATGAAAGTAGTTAATGAAGAATATTAAGAATTAACCTCTTGCATATGTTTATGGGGAGTTTAATTAGAATGTTATGAATTAAACTCTTGCATGTGTTTAGGGGGAGTTTATTTACATATCTATGAACATTCTTGGTTTTTATTTATATTCATCCATAAAACTTAAGTTTTATTCAAAAGGTTTGTCATCATCAAAAAAGGAGGTAAAAATATTTTTGATATATGTTTTAATGGCAACAAACCTTATCAAATAAATGATTAAGTTTTATGAATGGTGATCTACTAATTATTGCACTTGAATTTTATTTAAGTAAGATGAATTGCATAAGTGAACAAGCAAGGATTCATTCACATCATCAAAGTGCATAAGTATATACTCAATAATGAAAGAATCTAAAAAAGAATATATCATATATCAATCATTCAAGAGAATGATCATTACATCTTTAAGATAACATCTTCATGATCAAGGTGATCAAATACATTCATACAACAAAGATCAAATTGAAAAAAGAAAGATCAATTTGAAAAAAGCAAGATCAATTTGAAAAAGCAAGACTGATCTGGTTATTAAACAGAAAAAACGAAGATCGATTTGGCTTTTACATCATCAATCCAAGAACGTTCTGGTTTACTAAGAACAAAACCTTCTTAAATTCAAGATCATTATAGGCTGCTGAAAATACATCAATCTATATTGCAAATCATCAGTATTTATTACAAAGGAACATAATTATATACTCATGATTATTTTGGACAAACTTGTCAAAAGTATCAACAAAGGCAAAACAATGCAAGAAGAATAAATAACAAGATTAATCTCCAAAATTATAAGCTAAGATGAGCAAGGACAACAAGGACACTGTTGTTGCATCTTTTTGCAGAAAGCACATCATGCTTTTGAGACAAAGGATTGACATTAGACACCTGCTAAATCCTCTTGTCACGTTTTTTTTTCTCCATACAACACAAGTCCAAGAACATTCTGGTTTGCAAAAAAACCAAGTTATCTTTAAATCAATATCGTTTTAGGCTGTGAAAAAAAAAACTATCAATCTTCATCACAAATTACCAGCCTTCATTACAAAAATAACATAAATATATATACAAGATCATTTTTGATAGATTTGTTCAAAGAGGATCAACAAAGGCAAAACAAAACATCAAGAGCAAACAACAAGATCAATCTCCACATTTATGATTAAAAAGTACATCAAGGACAAAAATACCAACATTACATCTCTACAAAAAAGCAACGCACGAATAGAGCAGAAAATCATGACATACAATAACTATCAAAATCCAGCACTCATACAAAATAGAAACGAATAATGTTTTGGTTTTACAAAAGAATATTCTGGTTATTCTATTTTAAAGTCAGAATTAAAACATATCATTTTCCACAGTCCAAACCACAATTTAAAAGTATCAAAGTTACTCAAATCAATGGTGAATCCTAGAACTTGAGCTGAATGCCCAAAGGAGAAAAACAACCTCAACATTGATCTCCAAATTGATGAGTTGTGAGCAAGTACATTGTACTTACAATATTATGCAAAAAGCTTTGCATAATTCTAATTGGAAACAGTACCAAACTGACATTTCACAACTCATTCACTCATCAATTCACGTTTTCCATCAAACCTAAAAGCAATAACGTTCTTTGATTGTCAAGAACGTTATGGACAACAATATAAACACATGTTTAATTGCTTTAAAATATATCTAACACTTGGGAAGTGTGTCCAACGACTATATTCATTTTAAACTGAATATTCAAAGTCTTTTATCATATATAAATTGAAGATCAATTGGAAGATGAAGGTAAGAGTTCAATTTACAAATCTACCAACACTAGTTCAAGTAAGAACAAGTCAAAAACTCTTCAAGCAAACTCCAGCTCTATTCACTATATTTTTTTATCATCATATACCGAGTTTGTCTTTATTAATCTCAAACAAGTGTTGAGAAGTTCCAATATCCCAAACACTTTTATCATACACATCATTTGTAACTCAAGTCTATCTTTTAAGTTAGATTGAGTGTGTTTATAACAATCATTTCAAGGCTGAAATGTGGTTGTAAAAATCCTTTATAGGTTGAAAGATGAAAATTGTAACTGGTCAAGGTGTGATCAAAAGAAAAGACGTGAATGAGAACATTATAGTTCTAAAGCACATAGTAAAAATCTCACGGTTATGAGAACTGGACTAGCCCGAGTAGGGTGAACCAATATACTTTTTGTGTGTGGTATTTCTATCCCTTATCTTTAATCATTTGCACGCACAAATCACACTTCATTATAAACTATTTTTTTTATTTACTTCTAACATATCCAGAACATTTTGAATATTTTGTTTCAACCAAGATTGATATTGAGTTAATTTAAATTAAGCACATTAATCAAAATTTTAAAAGGATCAAAATTCAACCCC
>JBBPBQ010020322.1:6895521-6907267 GCA_037974755.1 Cicer yamashitae | reverse complement strand
CCCCCCCCCCATTCTTGTAATTGACATTGCTACTTCAAAATATTTCTGATTTTTTAGTAAAAGAAAGGTATTTAACATTTTAAGCATTTCATCTACTTGCTACGATGTTTTTTTAATAATGAAATTTCAAAAAATAATTAAAATAAAAAGCTATTTCGAGAAGCTCTTCATAAAAATCATTTTTGATAAATACCTTTATTAAAAAAAATATAATTTTTATCATGCTAATTTTTTTAACAATGAATATCGAAATTACTGTTTATATATATATTAAAAAACAAACTAGTCCAAATTAACTTCTACTATTAAATTCTTATAAAAATACTTTTTAGAATATATAAAATTAAAATCACTAAAACCTAAAACAAAGTGAGTTATACGGTAGACTACTTTTATAAGTGGTTCACTATAAACATGTATTTAAAAATAGTTTGAAATTTTAAAGACGATCGATAATACTTTTTAGAAGTACTCACTTGCGACCTTTTTATTTTTACTAATAAGACGGTGACCTGATTGATATCGATTCAATACTAGTCTTTATTTTTATCAAATCGGTATCATTTAAGTCATTATCTCAACGATAAAAATAAAGATGATCATTAATATTTTGTTGTAATAGACGACGTCTACGATTGTTAAAATTTTAAATATTTTTTAAAACTAGTCCGGAGCATGATCCATGTTAGAATTTAGGCTTAAATATATGTTTGGTTCATCTAAATTAGCGCTATTTTGACATTCATCCATGTAATATTTTTTCAAATTTAATCATGTAAATTCAAATTTATTTTAAAATTGTATTTGTTGTTAGTGACTATTAAAAAAAGTTGAGATGACAAACAAAATAAAGACAAAAATAAAATTAAAATACAAACTTACAAAGACAAAAATAAAATAAAAATGTAAACTTACATATATATTTTGATTTGACTATTTGCACGTGTCTTGGAGTTAGAATATCTTTTATTAAGAAGTTTGAAATTGTAATAAATGACTAATTAAGATAAATAGTTTACATATTGAATATTATATCTTGCTATTATGATTGAGTGAGAGTTTTGTTTGCAAGAAAAATATATACTAAGAAGTTTGAAATTGTAATAAATGACTAATTAAGATAAATAGTTTACATGTTGAATATTATATCTTGCTATTATGATTGAGTGATAGTTTTGTTTGCAAGAAAAATATATACTTAAGAGTAAAGAGATAACATATCTAAAGGTGAGATGCTACCCATATATATACTTAAGGATGATGAGATATTTCTCATATATGCTTCTTAAAAAGATCATATCCATGATACTTATCAAGATGTTACGGATAAATTAAATCTCAATATGACTATTTTACCGGTAAGATAAAAATGGTTATGTTTGAGTGATAGTCTAATCAGCAAGAAACCAAGAAATTGTAAATGAAAATACATAATTAGTACTTAGAATCAAACATTAATATTTAATAAAATTTAAAATTAAATATAAATGGAGTTAAAGTTGGACATAGTCGAATGGACAAAAAAAAAGATAATTTATTTTTAAATAATCTATATATTTGAGTTAGTTTGTTGTCGTAATGAAACACAGTCTTTGAATATTTAAAATTTATTGTAATTTTAAATTGTAAATTGAACCATTTAATTGTTGTTTATAGTATATAAAAAATTAATGTTTTTCTATTGACCGGTAGCTTCATTTTTCTTAAAATATTGTATTTCATATCTGATATCTCACATAAGCATCATTATAATTTATTGAAGTTACAAAAAGTATTTACAATAATAATAATATTATATAAATTAAATTATTTTAATTATGTTGTTGAATTTGTGGCCACATCCATCAATTTATTAAAATATATATGTCTTTTATTTCTTTTGAGAAGAATTGACCAAATGGATTTAACTTAGTATAGAAATATAAAAAGCGTACATGAATTTATGATGGTTTTCATTAAATGCAAATATATATTAACCGATTTGTATTAAAATTATATTACAATGCTTTTGACTTAACCTTCCAAAAAAATGTTTTTTACTTACTTAGCAAAACCAATGTAGCATTATTCCTCCTTTATAAAAGATCACACACTGTATTTTGATGTTTAAAAAAAAATCTCCTCTTTAACTTTCACCGATTCCTTTTAGTTACACTGAAATAATTCAACGACAGCAATAATCACTCCATTTTTAGAAATATAAATGGCAGCGCCTAAAAATAATTACAGTACTTCATGTTAATTCAGAGTATATAATAACAATCTCGTACATAACCAAACGTAAAACATGTAAAATTACACAAAAGCACCAAACAACTCACACCACAACTTCATTTGTCTCAATTAAATAAACACATAAAATAAAAAATGACGAAACAAAAATAACTAAGTGGCAAACTTATTTCCCATCATGTCAACCTGACATATAGAGCAGCAAAAATATAAGATTAGAATGCAAACAACTTCGTTTCATACTCAAATTCGAGAGGACAAAATTCTCTCTAATAACATTTTTAATTAGCGCATTATGCTTGTCCTCTAAACAGAAACCTCAAAACATGAAAGTATCAAAAGAAAATAATTTGTCTAATAGCTTTAAGGAATCAATTGTGTATATCAACTTCTAGTTTCAATAAAACAAAGTTACTATTGCTATTAATCTCAAAAAAATTGCACATCCATCGTGGGTGAAACATTAAGGACTTAATTATTATGTCTAAAACAAACAAATGTACTAACTTTGTCAAAGTAAAAAATGCCAACAACAAATAATAAGCATAGAGAAGAATATGACTCAAATGTTGTAGGAAAAGTGTGGGATAATAATCTCATACATGTCAATATGGTAGTTGATGGTTGTTACGCCAAATTTTACAACGCGAAAAACAGTGAGTAAATTTTTTTATCGAATTTCATAAATCTTTAAATAAAACACTTTAAAACCATTCACTAAAGAGTTTTTTTAAAGGATTTTATAAAAGATGTTATAGGCCTTCAAATAAAACACATTATATTATGACTCAAGTTCTCATTTGTCTTCGAATTTTTTATTTTATTTTATTTAAATACGTCAAATCTAATTAAAAAAATTAAAATTTGAGTTTGATTATTATTTATCAAAAGCTTTATTTTAAATTTTGGTATTTAAAACTCTAGCTTAGTTTATTAGTCTATTAAAAATTATATTTTCTGTTAAGGTTTTTTAAAAAGGACATTTTTTATGTATATAAAAACACTAATATGCAACTAAAAAAGTAAATTTTGTTGGATTGGTATAATCATAAGATCCGTGTTTTCACTTTTAGCAATTGTATATACAAACACAATCGTCAAATTTATTGCACAATGATTATGAGAAGAATAAGTATAGTTGTGAGGAAGTGGGAGCGAAAAATTAGGTTTTAAATTTCTAATAAAAATTATTTTATTACACAAATACAAATATTTATGAATATATATATATATATATATATATATATTTTTTACAAAAATTGAAACTCACGTATATAATTTAAAACAAGATAATAAATATTTATTCACATGATATCAATATTTGTATATTGACACAATGTGTTGCGCTCTATTTCACTCTAGACTTTCGCTTAGTTCGCTTTGTGCTCCCTCTTCCTGAAGAAAATAAATGGTTAATTGGATCATATTTATAAATTGGATCTGCACCAAACAAACCATACCTGGTTTATGAATTGAACCACGTATCCAAACAAATCAATTAGCAAAACTTAATTCAAAAACTAATTTAATAATTTTAATTTTTTTTAACCTCAATTAAATATCTTTTTCTTACAAAATTTTTAAAATTTGTTTTTCTCGAAAACAAAATACATAAAATATCGAAACTTATTTTTTCAAAAAAAGTCAAAATAAAATCAAAAATATTTTTTTCTTGAAAAATAATCAACATTTTTTCTCAAAATTTTTTTATATATATTTCTCTCGAAAAAATATTTCTTATAAAAAAATTAACTTAAAACTTGTTCAAAATATTTAACAATTTTATATTTATAAATCAGTTTCAAAACTGTTCATAAACTACACTGAACTTAATTCGAAATTGATTTTCAAGTAGTGAACCAAACCATTAATATAATTAAATTCCGTTCAATTTTTACATCATAGACACATTTAGAGCCTCTATGTTTTGTCTCTCCCTATCTTGTTGCCTGTTTTAATCTGTTGACAATGAGATGATGCCTTTCTTTTACGCCTTTACTTTGCAAAAATTTTAATTTGTGTTTATTTATTATAATTTGATTTGATGTTAGTTTTGTTTTTTTGTTTTTAGTAAAAGCTTGTGTTGCGATGCATGAGAATCTCTTAAAAAGAGGAATATCTATGTGAAGGACAAGGGAACATAATCACGACTATTATAGTAAGATTTTCCTTTTTCTTTTTTATTTTGATTTTGATTTTTTATTCTTTTAAACTATTCTCAAGTAGCTAATACATATTTGAAATTCATTATCACAAAATCAAAGCAAACACTTTAAACCATTTACTAAATATTTTTTTAAAGAGTTTTATAAAAGAGGATATAGGCCTTGAAATAAAACACATTATATTATGACTCAAGCTCTCTTAATAGATATGTAATTATTGTAGAATTGAAACATTTAGATAAATAATTTAGCATCGGATGCATGAAATGCCATTAGACAAATGAAAACACGTTAGATGCAAAAAAAAATTATGCATCGAAAGAGATACCTAGTTCAATTGAAAGATTCATTTTTGAAATGCTGTCTACAAATCAAAAAGATTATTTAAGAAACATGAGTTGTTAAGGGTTTCTTTTGTATAGCTCTAATTTTTGAATTTGAAACTCAATTTCAAAACCAGGTTGAGTTAAAATAATGTTAGAATTATTAATGTCAAGACTTTTTATTTTATTTTAAATTTAATCATAAAATAGATTTTATAATTGTTGTTGTTGTTTTAAAATGAACATGTCACTATTACTAGACATAACCGCTCTTAGGAGTGTGCAAATATACGATTAATTGAATTATATATTGATAAATTAGATTTACATTGCATAAAAAAAAATCAATTAAATAATTTATAAATTGAACCATGTAATATTTAAAACAAATCAAAAACTAATTTAACCAAAATTAAGATTTTTTTTTTCTTTGAAAATTTTCAAAATTTGTTTTTTACAAAAAAAAATAGAAATATTGAAATTTACTTTTTCAAAAAAAATATCACAAATTCAATACGAGTAAGGTCATTCGCAGGGTTGTCTGTGGTGCTGATTTGGATGAGCTTTGAGGTAAAAATTTAATGGATAATAATTTTTTTAAAAATTCGATCTAATTATAAAAGTTTAATTTGAATCAATTTTAAGATATATTCAAATTACAATGGTAAATATATATATATATATTAGAAACCCTAATATTTGGATATTGGTACTATTTGCTCTAGTTTCGCCCAGCTCCCACTCTACTTTCGCTCAGCCCCCTCTCGCCACTATGTTTTGGGTTTCTCTCTCCCTTTCTCGTTGTTGCGTGTTTTACTCTGTTTACAGTGGGATGATGCCTTTCTTTTATACCTTTACTTTGCAAAATTTTAATTTGTGTTTATTTGCAGGGTCAGAATTGTGCTGCGATGCATGAGAAACTCTCAAAGAGGAAAAACCCTTGGTTACGAGAAGGTATCTGGGACGGAGAAGGGGAACTGAGTCCAGACTATCACAGTAAGATTTTCCTTTTCCTTTTTTATTTTGATTTTTCATTCTTTTAAACTATTCTCAAGTAGCTAATACATATTTGAAATTTATTATCACATAATCGATTCCTTGGAGCAGCGCCCGATCTTTTGCATTACTTAACACACTTAGCTAGTAAGCGACCAAAGTTCGAGGTGAAAGATGATAATGCCTTCTTGGATACAAATACAAAGAAAGCTGCTCTTAAGATTTCTTCTTCTATTGTTGCTCTTATATCTTATACTGGTCGGTATTCCTTTCTCCAATTTATTTCACTTTTTTGTTTTTTGTCATTTCATTCGGGACATATTTGATGTTTTACAACTATTTTATGATAAGAAAAATGACTTCCTCTTAAATTCAAAGTATACTTTAAAATGATTTATTCTCTGGCTTGTATAGTGGGGTTTTGTTGCTTCATTCATATTTATTACATAGGGTATCAAAGTTTGACTGTCTCTTACTATTACTGCTTCTAATTAAAAAAAATGATAGATTAATTATGGAAAAATTATGTTCTTAAGAAATTAGCATTACATGATCCACATACCACTCTCTCTCATACACCCATTTAACTTATTACACATATATAATAACTTACACATGCATTTTTTGTGAACCATATAAGCTTACCTATTTATAGTGTACATGTAGGAACACTAATAAGTCTGTATACCTTAAGCCAGAAGCAATTAAATATTTAGATTATTCATGCCTCCACTACAATTTGCTTGTCACCGTGATCTTGGTAATTGAACAAAACAAAAGTAGAAACATTAGAATAATCATTGCTTTATTTAAATACAGGAGAGCAAGAGTTGATTCAGTGTTCAGGTGTGATAATTGAAAACGATGAGAACAATGGCCATATTGTTTTGACATCCGCCAATCTCATTCGGCGTCCCACTGAAGAAGATATGATGGAAGATCAGTTGGCCGACAGTCTTAAGGTTAGTGATTAATATTTGTGACGTTCAATTAAATCATGCCGTAAACCTAACTAGAACTTGCCATTATGTCTTGCTATTCTGAATTTTGCATTCTGATTAGATTCTGCGTAAGTATCAATGGTATATGTTATGTGTTTCCATTTATCAAAATGTTACATTATTTGGTAGGCCTAAAAGTGCTTTCGACATCCTTAGACAAGTGAGTCTAGAGGTTTTTAAATGCTAAACATTGGTATTTATAGTGCAGATTAAAATGATATCAATTTATTATGTATAATTTATTTATTGGATTTTATTATGCCTTTGACATGCAATTAATGATATTTTTATTCTAAAAAACAAATCATCTTAACTTGATCATTACTGTAAAGTGGAAATGATAATGGAGTTTAATTCTTCTTTGTAGGTTATCATATACCTGTACGATGGTCAATCATATGAGGGAGAAGTACGTGCATATGATTTCCACTATAACCTTGCGTGGATACGGTTTCAGTCCGATTCATCCGTTGCTACTGCAAGGTTAAGGCAAGTGGATGATTATGTCAATGTTAACCCGGCTGAGGAGAAGTTATTTCATCTTCGTCCACATTCTAGTCATTTTAACCTTGTTCCTGGTGATGCGACGGTTGCTGTGGGGCGTTATTTTGCCAAACCATTTGATCTCATGGCTGCTCCTGGTGAATCCAGGTTAGTTAGATAGATGGAGTTGTTCTCATTGTACATATTAAATATTATGTTGCTTAAAAATATCTTTGGAGTAATGTATTAGTTTATTTTGGCAAAGTTCCCTTGTTTGTAACTTTTGTTTGTTTTTTTGCAGTCTTGGTCGCTGCGATCTTGACTGTAAGGAACTCATCATGGGGACTTGCAAGATCACAGAAGTAATTTCTTTCCCATCTGTCGGCTAGGATTAACGATAAGTGTGAACAAAAAATGATTGCTTAACTTTTTGGATGTTATTGATTGAGATGTATGATTATGACAAAATTATTTGGTTTAACTGTATGGCTGAGAGTTTGTATTTTGATATGGTTGTATTTCATTTTCGTTTATGTTCAGATTTCTTGGAAGAAATTCTTTGCATTTCTGATTGTTATGTGGCTCTTTTTGACATCCTATGCAGCTTTATTAACAGTTGCTTTTCTTGTAGTGTGGTGATGGTGGTGCGCTGATAAATCTTTTCGGAGAAGTAATTGGCATTATATTTTATTATGAAAATGGTTTTGCTACTCCTTTTTTGCCTATAAACATAGCTCACAAATGTTGGGAGCATTACAAACAATATGGGTATGTTAATGCTGTATTTATCAATCTAATTTTATTGTTTATATTTTAATAATAGTGCATTATGTAGTTGTTCACTGGTGTCGATAGGCACTTGGTAACAAGACATCCTCCTATATAGTAGGATGCCTTTGGTTATTGTGTAGTTGACTACTTGCATGTGTCGATGTTAAAGCTGGGATATTTTTAAGTAAGAACTTCATAATTGTAATAAATAATTACAGTTGGCTTTTGACGAAGATTAAACTTCATAATTCTCGTTTCAGTCACTTAATCAGTGCAATTTTTCTACAGTGGCATTTCTCTTGCCGTATAAGCTTTGAATCATGAAGTTTTTGTTATAGCACTGTATGTAACAATTAACATATGGATGCTTATTTTGACATTTATGTCTGTTCCAAATTCTGAAACAATAAAACTCAACTGACTTTTTCTTGAAAAAAATCTTATACTTTGGCATGAAGAATTTGCTATGCAACCTGTTTGTAGAAGGTTTAAACATATTCATTGAATTTCATTTTTATGTTGGTAAGGCCTGCACTTGATTATTGTGTACCTGCAGTGCCATGAGTCATTTTCTCCCTCTGTCTTTGCTTTTTGTTACCCTTTGCTCTGTTTCAGTTTGGTTTGACCTTCTTGGAGAAGGCCCAGAGACACTCAGTCGCACCAGTCAATTGTGTACCTGCAGTGCCATGAGACACTCAGTCTTACTTGAAAAGAAAGTAAACTTACAAGTCAATTGTTGACCAACTTTTAACATGTGGTGTCATGCAATTTTATTTCTCTAATGTTGAAATTTTCATGATGATTAAGTTTCAATCTTCATAATGTTCACTTATATTTGAATGCTGCCCATCTTTTGTCATTTGGTCTTTTAAGAGTACTGGATGGAGGTCCCTAAATAAATGAAGCAAGTCTTCGCATATTGTTAAATATTTGGGCATTTTTGCTGGCATTCTTAATAAACAACTTATTCTCATCTCATATGAATTGCCTAAGGTATAACCAATAATTCGTGATCTAATGAATAACTCTTCACAACAGGGTACTCCGGCTACCTTCTCTAGGAGTTGTGGCTACAAACTTTTACGCAGCCGATATATCTTTCATGGAGAAGATTATTCAAAAGATTCCAAATATTTGCAATGGGGTTTTTGTTGAGAAGGTATACTACCTACCTAATTCTCTCACATCTTGCTTTTAATGCGTGTATTATCATGAAATCCTACTGCTGAGGTGTTTGATCTAAAGAGTTGGACTTTAATTTAGTCTTTAATATGCACTGACAATGCTTCTGATTAGCTTGTTGAGCAATCAATGGAGCAATTTAGAAACCAATTGTCAATTGTGGGTGATTAAATTATTGCTGCTGCTTGTTAATAATACATAAGCTTCTATGTCATGAGTTCTCTTATATGCCATTTCGTTCTGTTATTGCATCATTTCTTTAGTTCTTACTTCCTTTTGCTTGTTAGAAAATGGTTGTTAAATTGGTTTAGTAGTTTGTGTGATTGAAGGGGAAAACACTCTTGTTGCGAAGTTTCTATCATTCCTCTTTTAGTTGCTTGAAAAAGCATTTGTTTTTATGTTTGTTTGGATCTGTATGATACCTAGGTCGGTGTCATTTATTTGATTATTTGTCTGAATTGCACGTCTTAATATGATCCAACTTTGAGTAGGTAATTCAAGGTTCTTCTGCTGATGCTGCTGGGTTGCGTTTGAATGATGTAATAATTCAGTGTGATGGAAAAACAGTTCACAGTTTTTTGGAGGTATATTCTATTTATCAATATAATTTATTTGTATATGTTTACCAATGTCATTCTCAAGAGATTATTTTTCTTTTTTTTAATATTCTTTTGGTGGAAAAACAGTTCACAGTTTCTTGGAGATATATTTTCTTCAGTAAATGGATTTGGATATTTTTGGAGAATGCAATAAAGGCATTCAATTCAAATTTATTGGACTTTCAGTATTTTGCTTAAAACTTTTCTTATTTGACTTTATTGCTTCAGTCGACGAATTTTGAAAAATGGTTTTTTTGTTGTTCTGTTCATCTTTATTATTCTTGAAAGTTGAACTAAAACATTTCGTATGATTTTGTCGAGTACTTTTTTTCTCCCTTGGGATTGAACTCTCTCATATAAAACTGAGTCATGAAGAGAACTCTTGTAAAAGACCCTCTTTTGGAATCAGATTTAGGAATTGACAAGCATACCGAACTCCTCCTCACTGACCCTTTTTGTTTGTATTGTTCTTATGTTGTAATCCAATTGCAATTGCTGTTTCTAAATATTGATCAACTGCTGGAGATTATATTGTTCATCTGTCTAAAATCACGAGTTGGTTGATTATCAGCATTCTTTCTCTTTTTGTGTTTGTCCGAATGCGCTTGAATATAAGCGTATGATTTTGTTAACTACTTTTTTCTCCCTTGCCCGTTTCAGTTTGTGGAGATGGTGTGGGATAAGAAAGCTGGAGATGTATTGGATTTGTATGTGGTCCGAGCATATGAAAATGATCGCATACATATCAATATGGTGGTTGAAGAAGTTTGTGCTGAAAAATTTAATCGGTATGTATTGTGTCAATACAATGACTAATCAAGATACAATAATGTATATTGACCAGTTTCAATTAATATTTCCTGTTGGTACTTATGATTTTTGTTTTTGTTTTGCTTTAATAGTTGGCCACGGAGGATATAGCGAAACTGAAGGGTCCGGGCAGCACGCTTTTTATATTGACTTATAATTTTAACTCTATAAAAATTGATTGATGAATGACTGTTGTATATATTTTTTGTGAATGTTTTGAAAAAGTTATAAATCAATTTATGTGATTATTTACTAACAAATTGGATTTATACATGCCCATTTGTTTTCTTTATCTTTTATCAATTCTCTGATTTTAAAGGAACTCATGAAACCAAACGAATTGATTGGTTCAATTAATTGATAATTATCTATAATTACTCAATCTCCTTTTCATACTTAAAATCACTCATTTTTTTTTTTTTTTAATTTTGTTGCACAGCTTTAATTTTTTGAAATCTTTGTAAGATGACTAAGATAATATGCGTTATTATATTCGTGTTTTTTATTTACTTTAACTTGTGTGTAACAATTGATCAAATTGGCTTAGTTGATGGAGATTTAGAAAAATGTAGAAAGTGTATGGTAGTTGGCTTTTGTTTCTTTTATATTTTATCAAATCTCAATTTTAGTTCCTCACTTTTGTTTCCTTTCAGCATGACTCTGTTCAATGTTTGTGAATAGGTCGTAAGTTTTGAAATGGTCTAATAACAAACTCACCTAAATTGTTCAATGGCAGTAACATGAACAACCTCAATGAACACAAAACACTAATAAAAAAATGCAACTTGCAAGTTGGGGTGGGTGACAACAAAGATAGGTGTGAGGCTGTGAATGTGAGCGTAAGAGTGAAAGTCTACTAGAAGATCCAATAAATGCGTTTCAAATTTGAACTGAGAACTTCGTAATGTAAATTTATTACAACAAATGTATATTATATATTAAAAATTACATATTGAAATTTTATTACACAATTAAATAAAATAAATATAATACTCATGTGTTATTACAATAGGATATCAAAGCAAAAATAGGATATCAAAAGAATAAATATACAGCAAAATTTAATGATAGTAGAAACTTTTTTTAGTTATTTTATATATTTAAAAATAATTAAATGTGTGTATTGAATGAGTTTTAGGATAATTTTTTAGGTGTAATTTGATTTCTTCTCATATATATATATA